>CAUYLG010046660.1:0-25734 GCA_963573385.1 Cacajao melanocephalus | reverse complement strand
GGGTGGACCCCACGTTTTATTGCTCACGACCCTATCACTATCCTTAAAGATGATTTCGCTGACTGCCCTGCCCCCTAACCTATACACAATGAATACTCACGATTCTGGACATTCGGGGACTCGCCTGACTCCACTTATAGGTGGCGTGGCCCCCCGAGCCCAGCTGCGTTTTCCTGGTACTTCTGTGTCCTGTCTCTTTATTTCTTGGATCCTGCACCTCAGCACAGCATAAGGCACACCCCACGACCCTATGGGGCCCTCAGCCCTACAGGGAGGCGTCCCCGGCTCCTGTAATGGAAGCAGGTCATGCACCTTCAGGCCTGTGCACAGCCAGGGGCTTCTGTCCACGAAGGTCCGAAGGTGGGAGGGGGAGGGGGTGCAGCTAGTTCCATGCCGGACACCACAGGGCGCAGGAGGCTTCCAGATGCCAGGAGGTGGGAGCGCTGCCTGACACTCAGGCTTCCGGCAGCAGAGACCTTATGGGGCAAGGGTGAGCCTTTCACTGCCGCTGTGGACCCGGCTCCGGGCTAGGACATCCCATGACCGGGAGGAGGGTGGGAACCCAGCAGAGGATGGCCTCCTTGACATAAAAACTGCTCCGCAAAAGACCCATGAAAGAGGAAGAAGGAAAACCACAGACTGGGAGAAAATATTTGCAAACGGCAGAGCGGACAGTGGACGGGAACCTACAATCTATTCACAACGTATCTCAAAACTCAACAGCACAAAAACAACCCACTTACAACACGGGCAAACGACGTGAAGAGCTATTCCCCTGACGAGGACACGCAGAAGGCAATCGCTCACAGGAAGAGATGTTCAGCACCCGGCGTCCCCAGCGTTCAGACACGGAAACCACAGCAAGGCTGCGGCAGCAGCTCACGCGTATAATCCCAGGACGTGGGAGGCTGAGGTGGGCGGATCGCTTGAGCCCCAAAGTTCAAGATCGGCCTGGGCAACATAACAAACCCTGTTTCTAAACAAGCAAACAAACAAACAAACAAAAAATTCCCAGTGAGATCTCATTTTACACCTATCAGAATGGCTAAAATAAAAAATAAACCGGCCGGGCGCAAGGCTGGACTCGGTGGCTCACGCCTGCAATCTCAGCACTTTGGGAGGCCAAGGTGGGCAGATCACCTGAGGTCAGGAGTTCGAGACCAGCCTGACCAACAGGGCAAAACCCCATTTCTACTAAAAATACAAAAAAAAAAATATTAGCCAGGTGTAGTGGCAGGCACCTGTAATCCCGGCTACATGGGAGGCTGAGGCAGGAGAATCGCTTGAACCTGGGAGGTGAAGGCTGCAGTGAGCCGAGATCACACCATTGCACTCCAGTCTGGACGACAGAGTGGGACTTCGTCTTAAAAAAAAGGTTATCCTTGGAAGAAACTGAGCGAAGCATACAATGAATGTCTCTTTGTTATTTCTTAACAACCTATGTGAATCGACAAGAACCTCATTACAATTTTTAATTAAATACTAAAGGCAGACTATTTTTAATAAAATCTGCTGTCCGAAGCCTCAGGGAGCCCCACTGGAGGGGGAGCCTGTGGGCATCCGGCGGAGAATTGGGTGCCAGGTGCCCACTGGACCCCCGGACCCCAGTGCAGGGAGGCCGTGGCAGACAGTATGCAAGGCTCTGCACAGGTCAGCCCTCCCTGGGCACCGAAGACCTTTCCTGAAAGGAGGGCCCATCATGCAGTGGGAACATGCTGGGGGACCCACGGCCCCCAGCCCCTTGCTCCCTAGAGAGGGAGGCACTTGGCTGGGTGTAGTGGCTCATGCCTGTAATCCCAGCACTTTGGGAGGCCAAGGCCAGCAGATCACCTGAGGTCAGGAGTTCGAGACCAGCCTGGACAACTTGGTGAACCCTCATCTCTACTAAAAATACAAAAATTAGCTGGGTGTAGTGGTGGGCACCTGTAATCCCAGCTACTCATGAGATTGAGGCAGGAGAATCACTTGAACCGAGAGGCGGAGGTTGGGGTGAGCCAAGATTGCACCACTGCACTCCAGCCTGGGTGATAGAGTGAGACCCTGTCTCAAAAAAAAAAAAAAAAAAAGAAAGAGAGAGAGAGAGAGGAAGGGCCTTGCTCGCATGTCAGGACTTAGGCCCAGGAGACCCAGGGGTGGGCAGAATGCAGGGGACTCAGAGCTCGAGGCTGAGTCAGCTTGGAAGAACATTCAAGGCAACTGAGCTCCGTGGGAGCGAAGCCGGGTTGTGTGCACCTTTGCTATTGTTGCGGCTTTGTTTTTTTCTTCTTCATTTTCCAGAGACAGGGACTCACTCCATCACCCAGGTGGGAGTGCAGTGGCGTGATCTTGGCTCACTGCAGCCTCGACCTCCTGACTCCAGCCATCCTCCCGCCTCAGCCTCCCAAACAGCCGGGACCACAGGCACTCACCACCACACCTGGCTGATTTTTCTGTAGAGACGGGGTCTTGCTGTGTTGCCCAGAATGGTCTCAAACTCCTGAGCTCAAGTGATCCTCCTGCCTCGGCCTCCTAAAGTGCTGGCATCACAGGTGCAAGCCAAGGTGCCCAGCCTTGCTGTTGTGGTTTTAGCTTGGGTTTGGTTTGGTTTTATTGCGCCTTTTGGCACAGCACTTGGTCAGACCCTGTAGACATCAGAAAGCATGTATTGACTGGTTTCAACTGGCGTGGGAAAACTGGGGATGTAGGGAGCCAGTCCTACGTTGCCCGTGGGTACCCCGAGTTTGGTGGCAACAAAGGCATGAGAAAAAGACAGATTAAGAGAGACAGTGGGACCAGGGGGCCATCAGTCATTACTGGAGGAGACAGTGAAGGCCCCGAGCTCTGATCACCCACACTATTTATTGGTTACAATCACTTTGATCTATAGGGTAGGGGTGGAGTGATGGCGGCGAGAGGGTGACGTGCTGGTGGGGTGAATCAGTGAGCCAGAACTGAATCAGTGAGCTGGAACTGGTGTGCCATTGTAAAGACTGATAACAGTGGCGGTTTCAGGAGTTTCACAAAACAAGAACATGTGCTTATCTTTAGCCTGTTACCGACGTGCAGCTGGGGGAACGCAGCCCTTACAAGGAGCCTACAAGTCTGGCTACGTCATAGTGCGACGAGGGGGTTTTATGTCCTTGAGCACAATGTTTATGGTAACAGAGCAGAGGTCACCCTGCACCAGAACATGAGGCATGGGGAGGCCATCCTCCTCAGAGGCCTCCTGCGGCCCTCCACAGTCTGTTGTTCCTTGTTTAGCTGTTACTCATGACCAATTGACGTAGGCATCTGTAAGTCCTTCCTCCTTTGCAGCTTCTTCCAACATGGGGAACCCTCTCCTGTGTTTCCTTAAAGGCGCCCAGGCCACCAGCTTCGTGAACACCCAGCCGATAGGCTGTGCCTGGTGTCACCACGGGAGGGCCAGCCCTGGACACAGGGAGGATGGACAAGAGGCCAAGACAGCTCCCCCACCAGTGCTGTATGCCAGCTGCTGGGCTCCCCTCCTGGTGGCCACCCACTGTCACGCTCTGCCCTCGCACCCTGGGGCCATGAGGCCGGACAACCTGGGCTCTGATGTGCCGCATTCCTCAGGTGGCCACGTTGCTCCACTTCTCCCTCATGCTGTGACAGCAGCTACCTCTGAGGACCCTGGGGTGCACATGAGTGTGCAGTGGAGGCCAGGCATCTGTGAGTTCCACCATCACACACCCCAGAGGGACCCCCCAGCCAGTGTCACATGGCCACCAGAGGCACGGAAGCCCTGTCTCAACCACATGTGCTGGGTTCTCCTGTAAATCTGCCCCAAGGCCACACACAAACCTGTGTCACACAGACCTCCCTCAGGTGCTGGGGGCCCTGGTCCAGCCACAAGTGCCTGTTGCCCACATTCCTACACAGCAATGCAGCCTATCACTGAGACCTCTGGTGGACCTGTATCACCCTCCCCCAGGCACTGTGGTTCGGGTCCCTCTCCTCCTGGGCTCAGGTCTCCTCTGCTTCCAAGGATCCCTTCTCTCCTGGATGGTGATGTGGTTGGCCTCAGCACTGTGAGGCCAGGTGTCTGCCTTCCCCACAGACGCAGGGCTCCTGCATCTTCCCTGCCAGCTCCCTGGATCCAGGGTCATGCAGCTTGGCTGGCTCAAGACCACAGCTCACTCCCGCTGAGGGTTCCAAGGAGCATAATCACTATGACAAAAATAATCTTAAAACAGACCTCTTTGCCAAAAAAAAAAAAAAAACAAAAGAAAAACAGACCTCTTCATAGCCGTGGGAGGAGAGCAGGCTGATTTGCACAGCAAGAAGCTGTGGAGCCAGTATTTGGCATCAACCCAGCTGGCCTGGAGACCAGTGCTGCCTCTGGCTTCTCTGAGGCAGAGACCGTCCTGAGTATGGCGCAGGGCCCCGTTCTTGTCCACACCTGCTCTGTGCAGCTGGCACAGGGAGGAAGGCCATGGAGCGTGCCGAAGCACAGGGGGCCCCACCACGCTGAGTAGGCCTGGGGTAGGGATGAGTGCGTGGGCCTGGGAGCCAGGCTGCCTGCACTCAGATCCCAGCACTGCCTCTGTATTGCTGTCTGGTCCTGGGCAAGACGCTTAGGCTTCCCGTGCCTCAGTTTCCTTATCTGTAAGATGGGAGTGTAAGCTGGAGCTATGTCATCTTAGGGCTCCACCAGGGCTGGCTCCCACGATGGCTGGAAAGGCAGCTGTTTCTCACTACATGAGCGTCTCCATCAGCTTCTGGGTTTCCTCACAATGTGGCAGCCGGCTTCTACCAGCGCAAGTGACCAGAGGGTGAGAGCAGTCACACGCCACGGAGCCCCTCGGGACCTGTGTCTGAACGCGCTCTGTCTGGACCTCACTTTATTCCGACTGTGGAAATGAGTCACTCAGCCCAGGCCACATTCAAGGAGGTGAGTGAGGTTCTGTCTGTGGATTGGAGGAGTGGCCAAGAGTTGTGCCCCATTTTTTAAAATAGAACCATTTCGTTTTCACCGACCGCTTTCATTGGCTATTCATTGCAGCTCTGTAAGAAAAACACTGTGGCACGGCCTCAGGGGAGCTGCCTCGGAAGTCTGAAGGAAGGTTGGCGGGCGTGCCCTGCTGTCTGCAGCAGAGGGACTGACCTAGCAGGGGGACAGACAGCAAGTGCCATGGCCCACAGCTGTGTTCTCACGCATACAGACATGGCTGTGAAGCGTCGGTCTGTGAGGACACATGGTCAGGAATGTATTTTAGGGGCATGTTTCTTTTTTCTTTTTCTGAGACCGAGTCTCATTTCGTTGCCCAGGCTAGAGTGCTATGGTGCAATCTTGGTTCGCTGCAGCCTCCACCTCCCAGGTTCAAGCTATTCTCGTGCCTCAGCCTCACGGGTAGCTGGGACTACAGGCACGAGCCACCAGCTGGGGGCGTGTTTCTTTACAACTTTCTGTTTCCAATCTCTCTGTCATCTGGCTGCAGCCAGGACCTGGGACACAGACGCGACTTTTCTTACAGAGATGTAAGGTCAGGTGCAGCATGTAACCTGTGGGGACAACTACCCACGCAGCCTCGGCCCGAGGCCGGCAGGGGCAAGGCCGGGGCTCGCACAGAGGAGCTTGAACAGGTGGAGTCTTAAAAAGCAGGAAAGGGTCTGTCAGGCGGAGGCAGGACAGGGGCTCAAGGCCCAGGGCTGGGGCGCACGGCCGGTGGTGTGTGGCAGGGCATGCGCTTGCTGCTGAGTCTCCTCGGAGAGGAAAGGGTGGTGTGAAGGGCAGCCTGCAAGTCTGTGCAGGCCCCAGTGCACCTGCTAAGTGGGCCCAGACCTCATCCTGCAGGACAGGCGTGAAGCAGGGAGGGCCACTGCCGGTTTCCCTATAGGTCAGTCCCTCAAGCTGTGGGGGGCGGCGGGTGGTGGACAGGGGAGCCCAAATGAAGGCAGGTAGAGCCCGGGGCGGGGCAGCGAAGTAGTGCTTGGGGAGAGGAGACGGGGCTCCAGCCAGGACAGAGAAAGCAGCCTGGACAGGAGGGGGTGGTTTAAAACATTGGGAGGCAAAAGCAACAGGAGAGAAAGGGTGGGATGAGAAGGGAGGGAGCAGGACTCTCTGGTTTTCAACACCTGGCCAAGTCCAGGAGGCAGCTGGAGAGACGGCTGGGTGGGGGCAGGCAGTTCCTAGGGTCCTGCCCCACCGGCAGCAGCTAAGATCTCCACCCACATTCACCGGGTCCACAGGACATGAAGACCCAGCAAGCACCAGGCACCCAGAACAAGCACAGGTGGCTGCCCTCCAAGGGCTGATTCAAGTGGGAGTGTGTGGGGGTGGGGGATAATTAATAATAAATATAATAGGGAAACTATATGCAAAGTGTAAATAGCAAGGGTTGTTGGGGCGCCGAATGCTGCAGATGTCCTAAGGTGAGCCCCTGGAGCCAGCCCCATGCCCATCCTTCCCTTGGCTACAGGTGGCACCTGTGACTTCACTCTGAGTAGAAGTGGGCAGAGGGGGTGGGTGGCTCGTCACCCATGATTAGGAGTGTTCCACAGGACTCCATCTGGGGGTGGGGCCCTCCAGCAGACCCTTGGGAAGAGGCCAGCCGGCGAACTGCCCACCCTCGCAGATGGCCACACAGCAGGGACCAGCAGGCAGCCCCTGGGAGCTGAGAGCAGGACGTGCCTTCCGCCAGCAACCGCATGAGCTGGGAAGCGATCCTGCCCCAGTCCAGCGTCCAAGTGAGACCACAGCGGCTGCCCTGAGCTGAGGACCCAGCTAAGCCTGGCCTGCTGGCCCACAGAGCCTCGAGGTAACAGGCGGGTGTCGTTGCAGGCCACCCAGCTTGCGTACGGAGGAAACGAACACGCGGGGCTCCGGCGGGCCTGGCGGCGCGGTGCGACCTGGGCGGGCAGGAGGTGGCGTGAGCGCAGCCAGTGGCCGGGTTCCCCAGGGGCTGCCGCGGCGGGAGAAGCGGCGGGGGCCGCGGGGTGGGGGCAGCTCGCCCGGGCGCGCGCGGCGCGGCGAAGGTGGAGGCGGTGCCCGCCCAGCGAGGGGCCCGCGGCCGGGAGGGGCGGAGGCAGCGACTTCCCGCGGAGGCACGCGGTGGGTGCCGCGAGAGCGGGGCAGGGCGGGGGGTTGGCGGGGAGCGTCCTCAGGGACAAGGTTCCCGGCACGCGGCCGCGACCTCCCGGCTGTGGCCCCGAAGCCAGGAGCCCACGCGCATCAGGCCTGGGAAGCCGGTGGGCGCAACCCACGGGCGGGGTCGGCTCGGGAGCCGCGCTGCGAGGGCGGGGCCTTGTGGGGCGGGCCGTTCGAGGTGGGGCGCGGGGGCGGAGCCTGTGAGGGCGGGGCATGAGGGTGCCCGTTCGGGGCGGGGCTCTCAGGGGCGGGGTATGGGGCGGAGCCTGTGGGGAGGGGCGTGAGGGGGAGCCCGCTCGGGGAGGAGTTTTCTGGAGCGGGCCTCTCAGGGGCGGGGCATGAGGGCGGAGCCTGTAGGGGCGGGGCATGAGGGCGGAGCCTGATAGGGTGGGGCATAGCGGGAGTTGGCTCCGGGAGGAGCTTTTGGAGGTGGGGCCCGCTTGGGGCGGAGCCTGCTTGGGGCGGGGCCTTCAGTAGGACGCCTGCCATAGAGGACTGTGAGGGGGCGGGGTCAGCTCGGGGAGGAACCTGCGGGCGCGGCGGCTGTTAGGGGCGGAACCTGAGAGTGCGGGGTCTGATCGGGGCGTGGCCTTCGGGGGCGGAGTCGTCCGTGGGTGGAGCCAGCTCGGGCCGAGCCCTCCACCGCCCATTACCACCGAGTCCGACCCCGGGTCCTAGCGCGGCCGCCGGAAGGGGCGGGTCAGCAGGCGGGCTCTTCCGGCGAGTGCTGAGGGCCAACCGGGACGCGGGCGCGGAGTGGTAGAGGGTCCCGCGAAGAGAGTGCCTCTTTCCCGTCCCCTGCCCCAGTGAGGGGCGCGCCCGACCCGCCCCGGCCCGCCCCGCCCTCCAGCAGTCCTGGTAGGGCCCGGGCGCGTCCGCGCTCTGCAGCGGCAGGTCCTCGTCGCCCCTCGTCTCCAGCCAGGTACTCACTGGGCCCCTGCCCGCCCCGTCCGTCCCAGGTCGCGCGGCGTCGGGATGGGCCCCGCGGTCTCCGCGCGCCCCGGCCCTCCAGGGAGGGAGCGAGACCCGGCTCTGAGCACCTCCCAGGCCCCGGCCCCGGCACCGAGGCCGACCTGGCTCCGCACGCGGGCCTTGGGGCTCTGCCGTTGGAAAGGGGGTCTCTTAAGTAGGAGCACGCAAGAGACCCTGGCGGGCCCCTCCGCCTGGCTCAGAGGCCTGGCATCTCAGGCCTTGGCGCAGCTAGCTGGCCCCTGTTAGGCCGTGGACCCAGCAGGCTGTTTCAGTGCAGTTTGCCCTTGACTCTCAAGCCTACTAATGTTCCAGTCTCTCCATGAGACCCAGATCCCTGAAGACAGTGGAGGGAGGCGCCAGGGTGAGTAAGGTTTCCTAGGCAGCCCCTACCGCCCATGGATACCCAGAGCTTCATATTACAAGTGAAGGGTCATCGATCCAGAGAGGCGATGGAGCTATGCTGGACTTGCACGACAGAACCAGAGCACTAACCTCCGGGGCTCTGGCAAGCGTGGGTTGCCTTGTCTGTAACTAGCTAATCACTCCTGTCTACAGGCCTGTGAAGTGAGGCCAAGACAATTGCTGTGATCCACTCTGTTTCTGAAAGTATTTTGTTTCTCAGGGTGGGCAGCGTGTCGAGAAGTGAGTCATTCCAGTCTGCCATTTAGCACCTACCAGCCTGAGTTGGGTCCACAAGACCGTAATGGAGAATGTTCCTTGAGCACATTACGTGACCAGGGTTTGGAGATTTAAAAAAAGTCATCCTGGCTTTCAGGAGCCCCTGCTGCATAAGGAGAGTGCCATGTCAGTGACCAGCCACATCCAGTCACAAGTGTCTGGAAGAGGGAACGGTGCTGTGCAGCACAGAGGACGCCCATCCAGGCCTTGGGCAGCAGATGTCAGGCTCAGTGGGTTCACAAACTCGCCCCTCCATGGAGTGGAGTCTGCAGAGAGCCAGATGGGTTTCCAGCATACCCTGGAGAGCTGCGCTTCTCCACCTCAGCCCTCCCCATGAGGCAAACTGAGCTGGTCGACTGGTCTTTTGTGTTGGTTCTTGGTTCCTACTTTTGTTTCCTACCAGAGCTGGACCCCAGCCTCAAATTCTAGCCAGCCTGGGCTGTGATCCTCTCTCCTGGGCACCAGGGCTCCCCCTGCCCACCCCAGCGGAGATGCTGCATCCTCCCTCAGCACATGTGGCCTTCAGCTTCGGTTCTAGCGCCCACATGATCTGCCTTCTCTCACCCGCCACCTCTTGATAGAGCCCTAGAAAGTGATGTTAGCCTAAAACTGAGTCACATTCATGTAAACATTTTCCTGTAAAAAAGACCAGACTGTCTCCTGTTGAGATAGGAAATCTGTTTACATGTTACCTGCACTCATGAGGGAGAGGAGGGAAGGCCACAAACCTTGTCTCGACTCAACAAAGAGAATTCAAGGTATTTGTGTGTTGAAACGTGTCATTTGCAACATGTGTTTCAGCTCCATTTTCCACTTAGGCTGAACCCTGGTCTCAAACTCCAGCCTGGTTAACCAAGAGCTAATACAAAGGGTACGCAACAGTATGACTCAGAATACGACTGAGCATGGAGCTCACACCTATAGTCCCAGCTACTCAGGAAGCTGAGGTGGGAGGATCACTTAAACCCGGGATCTTGAGCCTTCAGTGAACTGCAGTTCTGCTGCTGCACTCTAGCCAAGGCAGCAGAAAGAACCTGTCTCCAGAAGGAGAAAAAAAAGAACGCCACTGTAGGGTAAGGCGGTGGTGAGAGTGATGGGCTTCCTGGTGGATGAGAGGAAGCATCTCAGTCCCAGGGGCTCCTGGTGTTCTCAGCAGGAATGGTTTGAAGTCGGAATGCTGTCTGCTTTCCCTGGAGCTGCAGAGGAAGCAGTGTTTTCCACAGTCTCAGAGATTTCTTTCACCAGCAGCTTCGAGGCTGGCGTTTTTCAAGGCTTTCCACTGGGAATCTGTTGCCACTGAGAGGCAAGGGCAGGTCAAGGGAGCCCAGAAACAGCACAGAGCAGGGCTCCACAGTGGAGGGAGGGCCTGCAGCTGAGGCCTCCACGTCGCACCTTTCTCATCGCCTCCGGCCGCTGGGGTTGACTGATTCTGGTTGGACTCATGGCAAGATTGGGCTGCGATTAGATGGCATCGTGGACAGGGACAGACCTCTTTTCCCCCTGAGCGCTAGCGACAGACATTTCCGTGGGGTAACCTTCAAACAGTGCAAGCCAAGTCCCAGCCAACAGTCCCTGGGGCTGCAGCCTGCGTCCAAGTGGGAACAGGCTTGGGCGTCCCAGCGCTGCCTCGAGTGTGACCTGGGGAAGGGGTGTTGAAGCTGAGATGAATGATACGGAGATTTGTGAAGAGCTTAGAGCAGGGGACATACTCTAAGTGACAGCTGCTGTTGTGATTTCTCAGTTATTCAACCAGTATTTGACAAGGAACCTTGGTTCCTTGGTGCCAGGAGCCATGGCAGGGCTTTGGAACAGAGAGCAAACCACCCAGAGGAGCTTAGCCCCTCTCATGTGCTGGGAGGAAAAGTAGGGCAGGGAAGCTGGCGGGGACAGTTCCTTAAGGAGGCATCAGAGCAGAAAGTTGAGGGGCCAGCCGGGCGAGGCCAGAGGGATTAGGTGTGTTTGGCGAACCTAAAGAAGGCTGGGATGGCAAGGGGGTCCCCAGGGGATGGGTGTGGCCCCAGGCAGGGCATGTGGGGCCCATGGTGTGAGGGACACCACCGGGAGTCTGAGCCAGGATGTGACACAAGGGGGTCTGCCGGCTGCTGTGGGCCGTGGCGGGGGTGGGGGCAGCCCTGGTTTCATGAGTTCGGAACCCAGCTTCCATTGGGAGCGTGTGGCCCCTGCAGCCGTAGCTCCAAAGCACGGTGCCTGGTCCCAAGCCTGGGATGGTAGAGAAGGAGACTAGGGCAGGAACCAGGGGAACTCGGGGGTGGAGGAGGGAAGCCGCAGGGCAGTTGGTGGGGGCATCAGATCCTGATAGCATGCAGACCCCAACCCTGGCAGAGGAGCAAGGATTCCTTGGTGAGCCGCTGATCCCTTCACCAAGACAAGGAAGGGCCGGGAGAGTGAATGAGGTGGGGCTCTGGGGAAGTCAGCTATTCTGTTTGAGTCACTAGTTGGGGAACACATGGGAAGGGAGGAGCTGCACCAGAACCCCACGGCCCCTGAAAGGTGACCTTTTCATCTGATGTCCATGTTCTTGCTTCTCCCCAGCAGCAAGAGGATGGTGGCCCTTGGCCTCCTGCAAAGCGTCAGTCCCAAGCTGCGAGCGTGGAGAGGTGCATGGGAAGCAAACTGTTCTTGAGGAAGTGGCAGCAGCAGAGAAGCCAGCAGCCCCCTAGCTCTCAACGCTTCCAAGGAACAGAGGACGATGGAGAAGCCTGCAGGCAGAAGAAAGAAGACACGGACCCCGAGGGAGGAAGCAGACGGGCAGAAGAGCGCGCTTAGAGAGGAGAAAGCATCCAGGGATAGGAAGCCACCTGACAGGCCCGCTGTGCCCAGGAAGCCCCGAGCAGAGCCCCGCCTGAGTCCTGAGGACGAAGAGCACATCTTCGATGCCTTCGACGCTTCGTTTAAAGATGACTTTGAGGGGGTTCCCGTGTTCATTCCTTTCCAGAGGAAGAAACCCTATCAGTGCGGTGAATGCGGTCGGATCTTTAAGCACAAGACAGACCACATTCGCCATCAGAGGGTCCACACCGGAGAGAAGCCCTTCACATGTGCGCAGTGCGGGAAGGCCTTCCGACACAGCTCCGACGTCACCAAACACCAGAGGACTCACACAGGGGAGAAGCCCTTCAAATGCGGGGAGTGCGGGAAAGCCTTTAACTGCGGCTCCAATCTCCTGAAACACCAGAAGACACACACTGGGGAGAAGCCATATGAGTGCGTGGACTGTGGGAAAGCCTTTGCCTATAGCTCCTGTCTCATCCGCCATCGGAAACGCCACCCTCGGAAGAATCCCTGAGCTGGGGCCGCCGCCTGCAGACTCGGACGCCTGCTCCGTGGCTCCCTGGTGTTGGGCGTCTGCTGGAGGTGCTGGGCCATGTGCACTGTGTTCTGTGCCCTGGGGGACCCCCGGAAAATCAGCCTGGTCAGAGGTGGGAATGCCTGAATGGGTGAGAGACCTTCGCACTACAGAGAATCTCTAGATCAAGATCCTGCGGTCATGTGGAAGCCACCAGAGGCTCCTTGCAACCACAGACCATTGTCCAAGTTCCTCGATGGCTCCCGGGGCTCAGCACCAGAGACCAGGTGTATTCACTGCCATCCACAGGACGGGCTTGGGTCACCTCACAGCGCCCAGCAGGAGAGGCTCCTGGTGTGCTGGGCGCCCACCACTTCCCGCTGCTGCCTGCCTGTGACATCCTCTCTGCTTAAGCCTTTCATCTGCCTCTGAAGGCCCCAGTCTGTGGACTCCCTAGCCGCTGGGGCCCCGAGCTCTACAGAAAGCCCCAGGACCACTCCTCTCTGCCTGGCCAGCTTCAGTGCCCAGGGCCATTCCTCCCTGCCTGGCCAGCTTCAGAGCCCGGTGCCGCTCATCCCTGCCTGCTTTGTGCCCAAACTGTGCTTGGTTCTCTGGCTTCTCGCCTCTGACTGGAGCACCGGTCCCTGAGCTCAGACCCCTGTCCCCAGAACTGGGCCACATGACGTGCCCTCTTGGCCCAGCCTTCATCCCGGACAGGCGGCCTGACTTACATGGATGGACTTCTCGGGACAAAGGCTCCTCAGGACCTTGGACACCGCCACCTGCTGAGCTTCCTGCCCCAGCCACCTGGTGGGGCCCCTGGGGTGCCCTCGGAAGCTCAGTCCAGCCTGCATCTGCCACTCGGCCTTCCAATGTGAGCAGTGGGCCCCAGCCCCACGGATCAGCCCATCATTCAGGTTAGTTCCACTTCTGTGTGCCTGTACCCAGTCCTGTCCCACCATGGCAAGTCCACAGGCCCATGCCACCCTTGGGGTCCATCCAGGAGTGGAATGGGAGGGGCTCTGTGCTCTCCAGGGACTGTGGTTCAGAAGAGAGTAGCAGATGACTTTGTCAACCGGGAGGCAATAGGGCTTTTTATTGGGAAACCGCTGGCACCTGTGCTTTCAGCAGTTGAGACGTGAAACCCTAATCACGGCCCTAGTCTTTGGGGATCCTGTCCTGGAAGGAGAGTCCTGATTCGAGCTGGAGATGGCCTTGGCCTTGTCCACTGAGCAGTCTCAGAAACCGAGTAGGGGGACGCTACCCAGGTGATGGAAGACAGTCGTGTCCGGGTAGAAACGTTCACTGGATTAACACATTTTTACTGCCGCAGTCTTTCTGAGAGCTGTAATGTTCCTGCCCGCCTGTGTAGGCCCCATGCCAGCTCAGCCACCGTGGGGTCACTCGGAAAGGGGGCCCCTCAGCAGGCCTCCCCTCCCACTAGAGGGAGGCTTCAATCTCTGTACTCAGAGATGTTGGAAGCACATTCCACAGCAAAGCATGTCTCTTCTCCCAGCCACTCCTGCTGCTGGCCCGCCCTGAGGAACCTGTTCCGTGGCAGGCGGCCCTGAGTTCTGCCACTTGGCAGTATCATGGGGAGGCTGCCCGGCCTCTCTCGTGCCCACTGCCCAGGGGCTGCTTTGACAGATGTGTCTCTCACCTTCCCTTCCCCACAGAAATAGAAATAGCCTAGAACTGGAAAATAAAACTCCCCTAAATCCCAGAGCAACACTGTCACCCACACTGGCTTCACCTCTGGCCTGGTTCACTTTCTCTACAGCAGCTCCCAGAGCCCACCCATCACCTGCTTGCACCTCCCAGATCACAGGGCAGCATCTCCCAGATGGCTGCAGGGCACTCTGAGGTCAGGCAACACTCAGTGCCTGGGCTGGCTGCGGACCCAGGCAGGCAGGTCCACCTGGAAGGCCCCACCCCCGCCACACCCCAGCCTCAGGTGTGGCTGCGCTCACCTGCCCGGCCTTTCCTTGTCTGGGTGGAGGCTGTGTTGGCCCTCGTCAGTCGTGTTGCCTAGGGGGTGTTCTGCTCTCAGGACCACACGGGAGGGGTGACCCCGGGCACAGGTGGGCAGGTGAACCACCAGAGGGGAGCCATGGCGCCTGTGGCCTCCTGAAGGTCCTGTTTCCACAGTCACTGCCAAAAGCACGGCCTTTGTGGCTTCTCAGTGGCCCATGGTCCCGATGGGGGGTAGGTAGTGTCCACATCCTGTGGTGTCATGTACCTGCCTCTGTGGCGACCACGTCTCACACTGCTGGGCGTGTGCTGAGGAGGCCAGTCTCCCCGTGGGGCTCCCTGGGGCTGTAGGCAGCCCACTGCTCTCGGCATGGGGGTGAGAGAGTGAGGGGGGGCAGCCTCCGCCTCACCTGGATGGACCGTCCCTGGATGCCACCAAGGACCACGGCCAGCATTGCCCCCTACAGGGCACAATGTCCTGGTGGGCCCCCTGCCCCAATATCCTTATGTGGCTGTTCGCAGTATGTCCTAAGGCCGGACGGCCTCAGCCAGCTGTCACCAGGAGAGGAAGACTCACACTCTCAGAAGGAGCCATCTCAGGAGCTGAAACTGTTCACGGGCAGGCCTCAGAGCACACGTGACGTGTGATCCTGGATCAGAAGACCTGCTGTGAAGGACTGCGCTGGGGCGTTTGGCAGAGCTGGAGTGGAGACCAGGCACCCTCGGCACCAGCCCCGCAGGGATGGGCAGTCCTCACGGACGTCCTCCTGCTGTGGATGCACACTGAGGCTCTCGGCCGTGGAGCATGACGCCTGCAGTTCACTCCAACGGTGTGTGCGTGTGCACCCCACGAGTGAGAGGAGACTGCTAAATGTCAGTCACTGGGGAATCCAGAACGCACATTGGCAAACTTTTCCAATAAGGGGTCAGACAATAAGTATTCCTGGCACTGAATCCATATGGCCTGTGCCTTATCACTCCACCCTGCCGTGTAGGGCAACAGCAGCTATAAATGACCTACGAGTGAACAAGTGCGGTTATGTGCCAATAAAACTTTATTTACAAAAGTAGGTGGGCTGGATTTGGCCTGAGGGCCATCGCTTGCCGACCCTATCCTAGGTGAAGGGTGCATTAGAGCTCACTCCTGGTGTAGTTTGGACGTCTGTCCCCTCCAGATCCTATGTGGAAATGTGATCCCCAGGCTGAAAGGGGCCTGGCCAGAGGCATTTGGGTCGTGGGGGCAGATCCGTCAGGAACGGCTTGGTGCCTTCCTCACAGAGTGAATTCTCACTGTAGGTTCCTGTGAGCGCTAGTTCTTTAAGGCAGTGGTACCAGCCTTTTTGGCTCCCGGGACCCGTTTTTTCCATGGAGAGGGAGAGTGGGTGGTCTCAGGATGAAACTGTTCCACCTCAGATCATCAGGCATTGGATTCTCACAAGGAGCGCGCAGCCTCGACCCCGAGTCCACAATGCAGTTCACGCTCCCGTGAGAAGCCGATGCTGCTGCTGATCCGACAGGAGGCGGAGCTCAGGCGGCAGTGCTCACTTACCTCCTGCTCTGCGGCCTTTTCTAGCCATGGGCCGCTCTAGAGGTTGGGGACTCCAGGATTAAAGAGGCTCGTGCCTCCTCTCATGCCTCTTGCTCCCTCTGCTGCTGTGTGATGCACCTGCTCCCCCTCCCTGCAGCCTTTATAGTAACACAAAATGAACTATCACAATTCCCAGTCCTCGCATGCTTTCTCTGTGTCTTAGCATCCTTCAGAATTAGCTGCTGGCAGGGACGAGCCAGCGCCAGAAGTCAGGAACGCAGGAATGCGGACACAGGAAAGAAACCGGGGGGCGGGGCACGGAGCTGCTCCTGGCAGGTGTCCTCTGCTGTCTGTTGGGATGCGCCAGGGAGGGTGGCGGGTGTGGACACAGCTGTCAGGATGGCCCAGGAGACTGGCATGGCACCCTGGTGATGTCTGCATTTGGTTTGATTTTACTTAAAATAGTATGGTTGTCACTTTCCCCATTACTGCCAATGGGAAGCATTACTTTTAATGCCCACTCAATGACCAGTTGAATCGAAAAGGCACAGGTGACTTATCCACTTCCCAACATGGGCATGTGGGCTGTTTTCAACCTAGGTTATTATAAATAACGCCACAATAAATACCTTTTCCATATTTAGGGCCAATAGGATGGACCCCAGATGCGGAATGACACCTCACCAAATGCCAGCCCCAGGTCCTGCCCACAGACGCCTGCAGCAGCGCACGGCTGGCAGGGCCACCTCCACCTCTCTAGCAGCAGGCAGGTGGGTCCTGATTCTAAACTCACTTTAATCTGATATCTTTGACTTCTAGGGTGGAGGTAGGTGGGGAAGAGCACAGCTCTCGAGTCAGGGGCTGTGGACTTGACCCTTGACTCTGGAGCTCTGGGACCTTTGCCTCAGTTTCCCCAGGTGTGAAATGGTGATGCTGACAATGCTTAACCCCACAGGGTCTCAGGGAATCCAAAGCCTTAATATGTGATGTAAGCACAGCGCTGGATCCTGCTAACTGCGTGACCATGTTAGCTCACCCGTGTGCCAGTGTGCTTAATGAGATCAGCTATTTGTTCACACACGAGGGGGTGGCCATGCAAGCTGACAGCCTTGGATACCTTTCCAGGGAAGATGAGGGCGCTGGCTTAACGAAATCAGCATGGAAAACTACAACAAAAGATACACTGAGCCAGACATGGTGGCTCATACCTATCATCCCAGTGCTTTGGGAGGCCAAGGCAGGAGGATCACTTGAGGCCAGGAGTTCTTGAGACCTGCCTCAAGACCCTGTCTGAAAAATAAAAGATACATTTTTTTTTTTTTGAGACAGAGTCTCGCTTTGTTACCCAGGCTGGAGTGCAGTGGCACGATCTTGGCTCACTGCAACCTCTGCCTCCGGGTTCAAGCGATTCTCCTCTCTCAGCCTCCTCAGAAGCTGGGATTATAGGCACGCGCCACCATGCCCAGCTAATTTTTTTGTACTTTAGTAGAGACAGGGTTTCACCATGTTGGTCAGGCTGGTCTTGAACTCCTGACCTTGTGATCTGCCTGCCTCGGGCTCCCAAAGTTCTGGGATTACTGGCATGAGCCACCGAGTCCAGCCAAAGGTACATTTTTTTTTAATGTACTTGGAAACTTTCTTTTTTTGAGATGGAGTTTTGCTCTTGTTGCCCAGGCTGGAGTGCAGTGGTTTGATCTCGGCTCACTGCTACCTAGGCCTCCCCTGTTCAAGTGATTCTCTTGTCTCAGCCTCCCCAGTAGCTGGTATTACAGGGTCCCGCCACCACACCCAGCTAATGTTTTGTATTTTTAGTAGAGACGGGGTTTCATCATGTTGCCCAGGCTAATGTTGAACTCCTGACCTCAAGTGATCTGCCCGCCTCGGCCTCCCAAAGTGCTGGGATTACAGGCGTGAGCCACCATGCTCAGCCTGGAAATTTTTTTTAACATTTATGGTTATAAGAAAAAACGCAAAACCAAACCAAACCAGTCTGCCATCTTTTTTGCCCCTATCATTTGGCACAGACAGTTGAACTCCTGACATCACAACAAGACCAAGAACTGAAGCCAGGCCTTTCTAGGCTCAGCTCTGCTTTGGTGTTTTGTTGTCTAAATGAAGCTCGTATTCTAGGAAGAGAAAACCTAACTGACCCAGGTCAAAGAAAAAACATAATGAAAGTTATAAAACACTTAAAGCTCAGTGATCATACGACTTAACAGAGCGCCTGGAGGCAGCAGAAGCCAAGGGCAGGGTCCAGCCCTGCGTGCCTCTGTTGCTGTTAGAGGAGCTGGGAGTCAGGAGGGAAGTACCCAGTGTAACAGTTAGAAAAAGAAGGCTGGGCTCGGTGGCTCACACCTTTAATCCCGAGGCAGGAGGATCATGTCAAGACCAGCCTGACCAACATGGTGAAACCCCGTCTCTACTAAAAATACAAAAATTAGCTGGGTATGGTGGTGCACACCCGTAATTCCAGGTACTCAGGAGTCTGAGGCAGGAGAATTACTTGAAGCCGGGAGGCAGAGGTTGCAGTGAGCCAAGATCACACCACTGCACTTCAGCTTGCGCAATAAAAGCAAAACGCCATCTCAAAAAAAAAAAGAAAAAGAAAAAGGCCAAACAAGCTCCCAATGGAAAGGAGGAAATTAATAAAGTCACTTATTAATACAATTAATGGCAACAGACACCCTTGAGAGGACAGAAGAGCTAAGGGTTGGTTCTTTGAAAGAACTATTAAAATTGACATCTTCTGCCAAAATGACCAAGAAAAAGAGAAGGAGCAAATCAACCATTAGGAATGAGAAGGGAGGACAGTTCAGCCACATCCGACGTTGAAAAGGTGAGAAAGCCCTGTGCTGACGAAGTGAGAACTCCACCGTCACAGCTGGACCGTGGGAGGAAGGTCACGTGGCAGCCCAGCTCGAGGAGACCCACAGAACCCACAGCCGTTACAGAGGTGGTGTGGATGGTTCTGTCTTCCCAAAGAATACCAAGTCCAGGTGCTTTGCAAGTGAGTTCAAGAAACAGAGAACTCCAGTTTTACCCAGACAAGAAATACACCCTGTGTCATCTTATGAAGCTAGTATAATCTGGATATCAAAATTACAGTTCAGTGTCAGTCACACACATATACATGAAAAAAGGTACCAAGCACTTGCAGGCCGGGCACTGTGGCTCACGCCTGCAATCCCAGCACGTCCGGAGGCCACGGTAGGAGGATCAGTTGAGCGCAGGAGTTTGAGAGCAGCCTGGGCGACACAGATTTCATTTCTAATAAAAATTAAAAATCGGGTGTGGTGGGGTGCACCTAGGTCCCATATACTCGGAAGGCTGAGGCAGGAGGATCAATTGAGCCTGGGAAATGGAAGCATCAGTGAACTGCGATGGTACCACTACATTCTGTCCTGCAAATGTGAGCAGGAGTGATGGATGCCTCTTCCAGGCCTGGCCTCCTGAATGTTCGTGTGATCATCCACTCTCCTCCCTTCCTGCGACTGACAGAGAAGGGCTCTGAGATGGCAAAGCCACACACCAAGGGAAGGAGCCATGTCCTGGAGTCGCCCTCGGAAGAGCTTCGAGACCCCATTGTGATGTGAGCCAGAAGTGAAGGCTTCCCGAGCAAGACGCTGAGATCCAGAGGTTCTCTGTTATCCCAGCCACCGTTACCTACCCTGACCGCTGCAGCCACAAAGGACACACGTTCAGAATGTGTGCAGCATTCATAGGAACCAGGATTTTTAAAGACAAATATCTAAATAGAAAAATGACCAGAACAGGAGTTCACTAACAGCTGAACAACACAGCGAGACACCATCTCTAGAAAAAAGAAAAATGGGCAGAAGTCACAGAAGAAGAAAACATGCAGGGCTCATAAATACCTGAAAACATGCGCGGTCTCTAACAGGAAGCACGGAAAACATGTGTGGTCTCTAACAGGGAGCATGGGAAACATGCGCAGTCTCAGGGAGCACGGGAAAACATGCGCGGTCTCGGGGCACGGGAAAACATGCGCAGTCTCAGTCGGGGCACGGAAAACATGCGCGGTCTCAGTCCGGGCACGGAAAACATGCGCGGTCTCAGTCGGGGCAGGGAAAACATGTGGGGTCTCTAACGGAACATGGAAAACATGCGCGGTCCCTAACAGGGAGCACAGAAAACATTCAGGGTCTGTTAACAGGGAGCACAAGTTAAAACAACAAAGAGATCCAGCTTTGTGCCCCCAGCGAGGTAAAGACGGGCAAGTCTGATCATGGCATGAACGGGGCGGGAGCCCTCCTCGCTGCCACAGCGCTGGGCGGCAGCAGACGTCCAGAGAGCAGGCTGGCGTTTTCTGGCAAAGGTGAAGACGTGCGTTCCTGCTGACCCAGGAGCCACCTGTTTACTTACCCTTGAGAGGCGTGCATGCAGGCAGCCAGAGACGCAATAACATTCACGGTGTGCGCTGTCAGAAAAGCCGGAAAGAACCCACATGCCTGTCCGCAGCAAAGTGGGCAAATCATGATGTGTCGACCATGGGAAGCTGTTGGCGCAGTGACCGCACAGCTGGCCAGGACCCACGTCAACACCGACGAGTGCCAGATTCAACAGTGAGCAGAGAATGTAAGGCACAAAAGACACACGGTGCGATTCTGACCACCGCGACGTTCAAACCGAGCGAAACTAACCAGTGTGTGGTTTGGGGACACGTGGTGGAACTGTAGAGCAGTGCAAAACCATGGTTCACGCGGAACTCAGGACGGGGCGGGCACAGGGCGTGGGCCCCTGGGTGGTGTCTGGCTCTGAAACCGATGGAGGGTGAGTGGGTGTTTGCTGTAGTGTGGTTTCAAGGGTCACGTCATATACACTCAGCTTACCCGTCTGACATCCTCCCACCATCCTGAACGCTTTTAGGAAAGAGGAAGCACTTCCTCCTCAAGCTGGTGCCATCCGGGCCTGGGTGCGCAGGCTTAACACCCACTCCACACCCCCACTGATCCGAGGCCCCCACCCTGGCCTCCGTCTCCCGCAGGTGCCCATTTCCGCTCAGCCCAGCAATTCTCTTGCTTTCATAGTGTGGTCCTGACCAGCAGAGAAAGCAGGTAATAACGGCGCTCCTCATGTACTCAGAGATGTTTCTCGTCCTTTTCAGGCTGGTAGAGCAGATGAGCCCCGAAGCAGGAAATTCCAGATGAAATATGCATAAGAAGCAACCTCAAAACTAACAAAAAGAAATTGCCTGCTCCTCAGTTCAGAGGAGGAGCAGAGATGAAGAAAAAGAGAAGAAAAGCGCTCGGAAGAGAGAGAAGGAACCTCCTCCTGTGCAGCGGGCTCCTGGCCCGGGAAGGGCGGTCTGCAGCAGTGTGTGTGCAGGGAAGCACCCTCTGAAATGCCTGGAAATAGCTGCAGGGCTTTCACTTGGCTCCCAGACTTCCTCAGAGGTCCAGATCATCACAGCGGCCAACTTGGCAGCAGTGACCTCGGCACTCAGTGTCCTCAGACTGCTGCAAAGCCATCCGACTGGGGCAGTGGGCATGGGGCGGGGGCTCCTGACGCCAGTGAGGCCACCCTGGAGGGGAGTCCCAGGAATCAACCTGATGTTCAGAGCCTTCCTGGCATCTCAGAAGTGTACTGGGGAGACTGAGGATCCTTCATACAAGTGTCCGTGTTCTCATTGAACATTAAACCCACAGCCCGCAAGCTTCTCAGGAGCATGGCGCATGCACACCAGCCCCAGGCTCTGCCTGGGCAGCACCTCCTGGGCCACCCTGACCGGCGGGCACCACCCGCCCAGCCTCACTCGGCCGCCTGACCAGCAGACACCACCCGCCCAGCCTCGCTCGGCCGCCCTGACCAGCGGGCACCATCTACCCAGCCTCGTTCGGCCGCCCTGACTAGCGGGCACCGTCTACCCAGCCTCGATCAGCTGCCCTGACCAGCAGGCACCACCCTCCCAGCCTCATTTGGCCGGCCAGGCTCTGAGGGCCTAAGAATGCAGAGAGCCTCCAAATGTTGTGACTTAGCACTGTACGTCCTTTGTGCAAGCATCTGTGAGCTATGCCAGCATCTGTCCCCACAGGCCTCATCCCTGAGCCATTTCTCAGGAGAGCAGGAAGTGAGCACGGGGAGGGGGGCTCCCAGCCAGCCCCAGGACCGGAGGTCTGGGGACGACACCGGCCGCTACGGCAGAGCCCTCCTCATCTGGGCCTCTGTTTCCTTTTCTACACCAGGAAGCAGGCAGGTTGATCAGCGACTTAGGTTTGTTGGCTCTGGTGGGGTTCACCTGCGTTTCTGGGGAGCCCTGGGTGCACCTGGGCTCTATTTCCAGTGATATCTCCAATGGGTCCCCTATTTGGGCACTGAGATGCAATCATTTCTTTCCTGTGAATGAGCTGATGTCAAAACCTGCTTTAGAGGAAGACGGGCCTTGGGGGCAGTGTCTCCAGGGGAGCAGAGCTGAGGCAGTGGCGGGCAGGGTGTCTCCAGGGACTAGGGAAGATGGGGTGTGCTCCAGATCAGCCAGCAGGGAGCCCCGGGCCTGCAGAGCCTGGTGTTGGCGCTCTCCTGGCTTCCTCCAAAAACCCAGCCATGTATTCAGGGAGGCCGGCCCACGTAGACAGCCCCCACCTTGGCAGAATCCCCAGGATCATGCATGGTAGTGGGGGCAACTGCACAGCCGAGACCAGGCCTGATGCTGCTGTCCCTCAGTCACCCCTGCAGATGGCTCAGGGCAGGGCTCCAGCCTGACGGGGGATCCTGGACGCACCTCTGAGCCGGCAGCCTCTACCCCCACCCGTACGCCTGCACGTTGCACACCTGTCTCGCCCTGGGGCCCAGGTGCACGTTTGTGGGGAGCGCAGCGCCGTGTTCCCGTGACCTCCGCTCAGCCGAGTGGATTCAGTGAGGGTTTTCTGTTTGCTCCTGTCCCCATGTGCCTGTTTCCTGGTGACGCTGGATGGCCAGCACTTCCGAACACTCACGTTCCCCAGGCACGCATGTGTAGCTGCCGCCACGCGTGCACTGTGACGCTGACCGCCCCGTAACAGCCGCGGTCTTGGCCTCTTGCATTGGTGGCAGGTGTCCTGTTTCCCACTGTTACTTCTGTTGTCCAAAAGTTTGACTGTTCTGCCAGCCAAAGCTGTTGAGCTTTGCTCTGACAGACCGTCCGTCCTTCGTAAGTATCCTGTGCATTTGGGAAAAGCATCCATTTGTTTTCAGCCGCGTTTCCTGTGACTTGCTCTGCGTGCGTCCTCCTCGGTCTTCGGGGGCCACTGCGGTGGTTCCCAGGCAGCCCAACGTGCCCACTGCCGACGCCTCCCTTCCCTGCTGCTTGCTGGCTTCTGTGTTCTCTGCAGTAAACATTGATTGCTCACTCGAGTGCTGTCTTTCATTGATCTCTGCACTTTGGGGATGCAGTCAACCTCCCCCATGAAGGCTACCAGCTTCCTCCCAGGGAACAGTGCAGGCGCCACTTCCCAGGCCCTGAGGACTGTGGGACCCTGGCTGGTGGCTGCCTCCGATGGGATTCCTCAGGACCCTGGGACCCTGGGTAGTCACTGCCTCTGATGTGTCTCCCCAAGACCACTCCCTATTAGCCAGACTCACAGGAGACTGACACATAAATCAGAGAGTTGTTCACTAACGATGGGAGCAGCCCCTTTTCAGTGGGAAGCTAAGGGTTCATTCGGTGACTTAGTGCCTGCTCTCAGGTCGTCCCACAGGAGGCCTAGGGGTGCTGAATGCCTTCCCGAGGCCCTGCCGTCACGCCCTCTGAATTCCAAACAGCTCTTAGTTTTGTCTGGTCCTCTGTTCCCTGGCTCCCGTTAGGGCAGTTGCTCTCAACCAAAGGCACTTCTGCCCCCCAGGGGCCACCCAGCAATGTCCGGGATAGTGTTGGCGGGCATGGCTGGGCGGGGTCCCTCCGGAATCTGGTGCACAGAGGTGGG
This sequence comes from Cacajao melanocephalus, assembly GCA_963573385.1. Classification (NCBI taxonomy): domain Eukaryota; kingdom Metazoa; phylum Chordata; class Mammalia; order Primates; family Pitheciidae; genus Cacajao; species Cacajao melanocephalus. The sequence goes on along the minus strand of CAUYLG010046660.1, from coordinate 2,272 downwards.
GGTGTGCGGGTATCCTGCTCAGATGCCAACAGTGCCCCGGTGTGAGAGATTTAGAATCTGTGACAACAAAGGAAAGGACCAGAAAGGTGGCTCTCAAGGCCCCAGGGAATAGCCCAGAGATGCCCGAGGTTCCAGAAGCTGGAAAGGCACAGAGCGGTCACCCCTGCAGGAACACGCCTCTGCGATGGCTGGAGATGTGAGGACTGGTGACGTCTTCACACGGGTGACCAGCACCCCCCCAGCTGTCCTTCCCCCGCAACCAAGCCAGCAAGGCGACATGGTGGCTGGCTTGGCAGGGTGGCAGCTGGTGAGAGGCACGCGCGCTCCACTTCCTTTCTCCACTCGAGGACAACACCCAGGGTGGCCCCCGTCTCTGCCCCACCCTCCCAGGCCTAAAGCTTCCTCATCATCCACATCCTGGCCTGGGACTCAGGAGGCCTTCTCTGTCCACCGTCAGCTGTGTCACGTGCAGGGGACGGCAGCCACTGACCCCCTCTCCCTTCTGTTCTGCTCTTCTTTACCGCACAGCCCCAGGTGGATCTTACAGTGCGTGCCAGCTCTCCTCCCTCCCTGCAGACCTCTGTGCCCCACAGTGCCCTGAGAATGACATCCGAGCCCCCAGTGGAGGCTATAAGGCCGCCGAATCTGTCCATCCCTGTCCTGGTCTGTCCTCTTGTTCACCACCCTCCCCGGCCTGGTCTTCTACACTCGAGCCCCAGGCCACTCAGACCTCTGCCCGTGTGCCTCCTGCCCAATGCGCCCCTCTTGCCTCTGTGTGGCGGGCTGGCCCCTCCCTCCTTCCTGCTCCCACTGCCATCTCTCCCTGATGCTGCCCCTTAGAGAAGCCTTCTTGAACCTTAAGCTTAAGTGCTCCTCTGAGCTCCTAGTCTCCAGGCGTGATCTAGGAAGCGCTCTCAGCCCTCGTACTCCAGTGGCTTGGGGGCTCTGACCAGCCCTCCTGCCAGGGAAGCTTTGTCTCTAGAGACCACTGGAGACTAGGGCACTGCCTGTCCAGATGGCACCCTCACCCCAACCCCAGCAGCAATGGCTGGAGCAGGCCAGGCCTGTGCAGGTATCTGGGCACTGAATTCCCTGATCTCAACAAAAGAAGCCTGTGGAGGCGTTTTCTAATTCACAGCCCGAGGGGACAGGCAACAGACCTGGGGGGCTTTGGGCCAACTCCCACAACTTAAGACCAGGGGCTCTGGGGTTGTTTGGGCTCAAACCCCCGCCCCCCAGCATAAGGAATACCAGCTCATTATTTGCAGTGAATGCCCAACAAAGCCCTGCTGGAGGTGAGGAGCAGGAACCTGCGGCTGCAACAGACCAGGCTGGCTGCTGGCTCTGAGTTCGTGATATCAGCAGCTCCCGCACTCCCTCCAGAGCCCTGCCCATCACCTTCACACCTCCCTGGTGGCGGAAGCGGATTCTTCCCCTCAGATCACACCTGTTCCCTTCTCCCTTCACTCCTGTGAGCCAGCCAGGCTGAGGATCTGTCCAGGGGTCTTGGAGAGTGAGGCGCCCCATGGCTTCTCATGGGTCAGCCGACATGGACGGTAGCTTCAGTGACTCACTTCCTGTGATGCACTGGATGTGGGGGGAGCTGGTGACAGCAGCCTGTGCGTGTGACAGAACGTCAAGAACTGCATACAAACACACAGCTGACCCCAAAAATGAGTGCACAGCGCTGTGTGATGAGTGCGCACAGCGAGGTGCAGTGCGGCTGCAGCCTGTGACCGAGTCAGATGCATCGTCTGCCGCTCTGCTGGTGCAGGTTCTGTGTCCATTTGCACTGCTGTAAAGCAGTTCCTGAGGCTGGGTCAGTTACAAAGAAAAGAGGTACCAGGTGCGGTAGCTCACACCTGTTATCCCAGCACTTCAGGAGGCTGAGGTGGGTGGATCACCTAAGATCAGGTGTAGGGCTCTTGGCCCCACAGGGTTGTGGGGCGTCCCTTATGCTGTGCTGAGGTGCAGGATCCGAGAATTAAAGAGACACGACACTGAAGAACTGATGAAGAGCATCGGGACTCGGGAGGCCACGCCACCTATGAGTGGAGACAGGCAAGGCCCCGAACACTCAGAAGCATCTGTATTTATTAGGTACAAGCAGGGGGCAGGGTCATGCGTGACATCATCATCTATAGGCTTAGTGATAGGGCAAACATAATCACGTGAGTCACAAGCAAGGGGGCCACCCCATTATGTCACCTGGGCAGAGAGGTGGGCCGTGCACTGTAGGGGGCCGTGCCATGCACAGTAGTAGAGGGTCGTG
>CAUYLG010046659.1:0-10880 GCA_963573385.1 Cacajao melanocephalus | reverse complement strand
CACCACGCCCCTCCGCACCGCCCCTCGCATCTCCTCTCCACTCCTCCCCTCACCTCTCCGCACCTCGCCTCCCTTCCCCTCCCCTCCCCTCACCTCTCCTCTCCTCTCCTCTCCTCTCTCTCCTCTTCTCTTCTCGTCTTGTCTTATTGCAGGAGCTAGGACTTCCGGTATGATGCTGACAAGGAGGGGAAAGAAGGGACATCCTTGCCTTGTTCCTGATCATAATGGGAAAACTTGAGTTTTCCCATGATCAGGTATGATGTTAGCTGTATGTTTTTGTAGATATTGTTTATTGTATTGAGAAAGTTCTTCTCTATTCCTGTTTTACTGAAATTTTTTTTTTTTATGATTAGGTGTTGAATTTTCCTAAATGCTGTTTCTGCATCATTGATAAGATCATGTGATTTTTCCTCTTTAACCTGTTAATGTGATGAATTACATTAAATGAGTTTCAAATCTGAACCAGCCTTGCTATTTGTTGCTTTTGTTCTTATTTTTGTCTTCCATTTTTTAAAATAATTTCTTCTCTGGTTTCTTTCAGGAATTTTTTTTTTAATCTATGATTTTCTTTTATCTTTTCTTTCTCTTTTTTGGGGAAGGGCACGGTCTCACTGTGCCCAGGCTGGAGTACAGTGATGTGATCTTGACTCACTACAGCCTCAACTTCCTGGGTTCAAGTGATCCTCCTGCCTCAGCCTCCAGAGTAGCTGGGACCACAGGCATGCATCACCATGCCTAGTTAATTTTTGTATTTTTTTTTGTAGAGATGAGGTATTGCCATGTTGCCCAGGCTGGTCTCCAAATCCTGAGCTCAAGTGATCCAATCACTCCGGCCTCCCAAAGTGCTGGAGTTACAGGCATGAACCACTGTGCCCAGCCTAAGATTTTCTACAATTTGAAAAGGAAATATTTAGGTGTTTTGTTTTGTTTTGGTATATATCCTGCTGTGTGTTCTCTGAGCTTCCTGGATCTGTGGTTTGGTGGCTGACATTATTTTGGGGGAAATTCTCAGTCATTGTTTAAAAAAAATATTTTTTTTGGTTAATTTTTCTCTTTCTTCTCTATCTGATATTTCCCTTATGTGTTTGTTACACTTTTTGCAGTTGTCTCACAGTTTTTGGATTTTTTTTTTTTCCATTTTTTTCTTTTGTCTTTGTTTTCTTCGCTTTTCAGTTTTAGGTTTTTCTACTGATCTGTCCTTAATCTCAGAAATTCTTTCCTTGGCTTGACCAGCCTACTAATAAACAGTGTTTTGATCTCTAGAAATTTTTTGTTCTTTCTTAGGATTTCCATCTCTGTTACACTGCCCATCTGTTCTGGCATACTGTCTACTTTATTATTAGAGCTCTTAGCATATTTATTTTAAATTCCTGGTCTGATAATTCCAACACCCCTGATGTGTTTCTCTGATGCTTGCTCTGTCTCTTCAGATTGTTTTTGCCTTTTAATATGGCCTGTAATTTTTTCTTGGTGGCCAGACAGGATGTACTGGGTAAAGGAAGCTGCTGTAAATAGGCTGTTAGTGCTGTGGTGGTAAGGTGTATGGGGAGAGGAAGTGTTCTATAGGCCTACAATTAGTTCTCAGTCTTTTAGTGAGCCTGTGCCTCTGGGCTGTAAACTTCTCTAGTGTTTCTTAGTCTCCCTCACTCCTCACACACCCTTTAGCTGGGAAAGAATTGTAGAGTGGGCTAAGTTGGGTATTTCCCTTCCACCAGGTCAGTTAACCTCTGATAAAATCCCAACAGGTCTTCTTTGGTTAACTGGTTTCTTCTGAGGGAAGAACTTTGTTAAGGACAGAGTGCTGTAGTGTATTTCAGAATTATTCCTTTCCCCTTATCCCTGCTGGAAGCACAAGGGGATTTTTCTGTGATATTTACTGTGGAAACCCGGTCAAGTTGCTAAAGATAAAATTTATAAAAGTGTGGCCCAGCCTCCCCACCCCATGACTCAGCCTTCCTGGAGTTTTTCACTCTCAGATTTGTCCTTTCTGAGCCCACAACAATTTTTCAAATAACAGTTCAGGTTTTCCTACCTCAGCAATGGTTCCAATAAATGCTTCTGCTTCTGAGTCTTTGCTCCACTAGCCATATCTCCCAGCATTCACTTGTTTGTGCAATCCTGGGGGCAGTAGCATGCCTGGTGTCCTTATCTTTATTATAGATCCAAGAGGAATTGTTGAATTTTCAGTCTGTTCAGCTTTTTACTCATTAGGAGTGAGTGGCAACTTTAAAGCTCCTTACATGCAGAACCAGAAACTAGAAATCATCTGCTATCAGCTTTTTAATATAAATTTAAAAGAACATTCTCTATATTAAGAAAACTTGTCATATAACAATTGACATATATATATATCTTTTTAAAAAAGATATATAGAATATATGGAATACATATTCTTAACAAAGTTCTGCTCTCAGGAGAAACCAGTTAACCAAAGCCTAACCTGCTGGGATTTTTATCAGAGGTGAACTGACCTGGTGGAAGGGAAATACCCTTTTGACTTTATTTATAATCTTGTTTGTCATGCATAATTTAAAAAATACTGTATAGTCAAATTTATGAAAATCTTTTTTTCATGGACTGTGAGTTATAAGCCCTGCTTAAAAATCCATACTACTTCAAATGGTAAGATTTTATATATTTTCTTTAGTTTTTCATATTTTTTCTATTTAAATTTTTAGTAAGAGTGTGTGTGTAAAAAATGAGGTTGCTGTCCAAGGCTGTTTATTTTTCTTATTTTTTTTGGTTTATTTTGAGGCTGCCATTCATGCTCAACATCCTTTTCTGAATGACTAATTTTTCTTCATTGATTTAAAATGTTATATTTGTCCATTTTTCCATGTTTCTTATTTTTCACTACAAAGGTTTTCAACTTAAGCATTTTTTAAAAATCCATAATGTATTGTTTATTGTTAATGGTGCATAATACCAATGGCTTACTGAATATGAGAGTAACGTGTAGGCAGTCATCACTGAGCTCATGCTAGAAATAAGCATGGGGATATGCTGTGAATAGAAGGGATGTTACTTGAGAAAGAGATAAACTACAAGAGTGTGTAGTGAGGTGTCATCTAAGGCAATGTAAACAAAATGCCTGTAATCCCAAATCTGTCAGTTGTTCTGAGTTGGAAGGAGTCGGACAAAGCAGTAGACAATCGTGCTCATAAATTGTTCACTGAGTGAGAAGTAGACAACCAGCTTTGGAAAACAATGACAACTTGGTATCTTCTTTGTTCTTCTTGAAGAGGAGAAATGAAATAGTCAGCATTTGGTTTTAGAGTTCTGACAAGTTCAGCTAGTTGAAATGCCTTGAAATTTGCTGCTACTTCAAGTTTGAGATGCTGTCATTGCTCTGGAAGAAGCTTTTTGAATTTTTTCTGTTAGTGCTCCTTGATGAGGCTTGGTTATAGCCACCGCAGAAACTATCATAGCTCTCTGAAAACATTGTTGAAATTGATTATATTTCAAATACATTACCCCTAATTTAAGCAGAATGAGTATGGACAAGTTTTTTTTTTGCTGAGATTTCTTCTTCCTACCTCTGCTTCTCCTTAACCCTCTTCCTCCTCTCTTTGTTCCCTGTCCTTATTTCTTTCTCTTCCTTGACTTTGATGGACTGATTCTGTGATTCTTTCCTGAAGTAAGCATCTCTGGAGGAATCAACCCTTACTTTGGGCAACAATGTCATTGCCATCAGTACTTAAAAGTAATCTCATTATAAGATACTATCTCACTCCAGTTAGAATGGCGATTATTAAAAAGTCAGGAAACAACAGATGGTCGAGGGTGTGGAGAAATAGGAATGCTTTTACAGTGTTGGTGGGAGTGTAAATTAGTTCAACCATTGTGGAAGACAGTGTGGAAATTCCTCAAGGATCTAGAACCAGAAATACCATTGGACCTAGCAATCCCATTATGGGGTATATACCCAAAGGATTAGAAATCATTCTACTATAAAGACACATGCACACATATGTTTATTGGAGCACTATTTACAATAGAAAAGACTTGGAACCAACCCAAATGCCCATCAATGATAGACTGGATAAAGAAAATGTGGCACATATACACCATGGAATACTATGCAGCCATAAAAACGGATGAGTTCATGTTCTTTGCAGGGACATGGATGAAGCTGGAAGCCATCATTCTCAGCAAACTAACACAGGAACAGAAAACCAAACACCGGGTGGTCGCAGTGGCCCAATCCTGTAATCTCAGCAGTTTGGGAGGCCAAGGTGGGTGGATAACCTGAGGTCAGGAGTTTGAGACCAGCCTGGCCAACATGGTGAAACCTCGTCTCTACTAAAAATACAAAAAATTAGCCAGGCTTGGTGGCAGGGGCCTGTAATCCTAGTTACTTGGGAAGCTGAGGCAGGAGAACCGCTTGAAGTGGGGAGGCAGAGGTTGTAGTGAGCTGAGATCATACCATTGTATTCCAGCCTGGGCAACAAGAGCAAAACTTCATTTAAAAAAAAATAAATAAATAAGAAAGAAAAGAAAAGAAAACTGAACACTACATGTTCTCATTCATAAGTGGGAGTTGAACAATGAGAACATATGTACACAGGGAGGGAAACATTACACACTGGAGCCTGTCGGGGGTTGGGGGACAAAGGGAGGGAGAGCATTAGGACAAATACCTAATGCATTTGGGGCTTAAAATCTAGATGATGGGTTGATAGGTGCAGCAAACCACCATGGCATATGTATACCCATGTAACAAACTTGCAAGTTCTGCACGTTTCCCAGATCTTAGAGTAAAAAAAAAAAGTAATCTCATTATAAAATAGAGCAGCTGTTCACAAAAGCATATAAAACAAATAATGGATCTATATTATTTAGGTTCACACAGATTTAAGAATGTGGTGTCTATATCTAATTTTCTGTATATATCTATCTGTATTAATATAGATATGTATCTATCTAGAGAGATTTATTTTAAGGAATTGTTTCACATAATTTTAAGGGTTAGGAAGTCAGGCTTCCTAAGGGTTAGGAAGGGCAGGTTGTCAGGCTGGACAACCTGGGTATCATTGATTTTGCAGTTTTAGTTTGAAGACAAATCTGGAGGCATAATTTCTTCTTCTTTGAAGAGAACCTACGTATTTTTCCCTTAAGACCTTGAACTGATTCAATGAGGTCCATCCACAATATGCAGGGAACCTGCTTTACTCCAAGTCTACTGATTCAAATATTAATCTCATCTAAAAATATCTTCCCAGTGACATCTAGATTGGTGTTGGACCAAATACCTGGGTACTGGGGCCTATCCTAGTGGATGCATGAAATTAACCATCACACTGTCTATATCTCTATCAATTATCTTCTGAAAGCCTACTTTGCCTTATACAAGTATAATATACCAACTTTCTTTTTATTGTTTCTGTATATCTGTTTCCATTTTTCAACTTCTCTGTGCTTTAAATTTCAAACTTAAAAGAAATCCTCATATATCGATACTCTCAACTGTTCATAAGCTTCTTATTTCACTAAGAAAATAGAAACAATCAGAAGAGAGTTTTCAAAAGCTTCAACACTTACCAATCACTTGCATCTATGCTCAAATACTCTGTCTTTCTTCTCATTAGAATGAAATCCCATGAGTGCAGGTACTTTACTTATTCTCAGCACTTATCATACTTGAAAATTCAGGCATTTAAAAAATAATTGTTGAATTAAAATGAATAATAAAAATACCTCTGTGATTACCAGAACAAAACTACCATTTATTCGTTCACTCAATAAAAATTCATTATATGCCTATTTATAGACAGGCCATATTCCAGAAACTGACAATATAGCAGCTAATAGAACAGATAAAAATCCCTTATATTTTAGTTGAAGGTTAAGTTTATGTTAGTCACTACAATAAGCCTTTACATGAATCATCTCTTTTCAATCTTTCAATAATTGTTAGGTAAGTGTTACCATACTTGGTTTCAGATGGGACAGCTAAGGCTTAACTCTCCTATCTAATATTATGTAGAGCCAGAATGCAGAGTTTCAAACATATGTCCTAATTACTAATCTACTGTGCTGACATAGACATGAAGGGGCTTATCGTCTATATCATGTTGCAAAGGGTGAGGAGGAAAAAAGCTGAATCAAAGTTCTGAGCAATTGTAGCTCTGATCCCAAGATGGCAGTATTTGCATTCACCCCGCCTGCATTTCTGAATGTGTAGTACGTGTAAGATAGCGAAGCCTGGTCTCTAACTGGCTAGGCGTACTCTCTGAGGAACCCTTTGTTTAGTGTTAAAAAAAGAGAAGATTTTGAATACACAAATCAACTTCCGGGAGCAGATCTCTGCAGAATAAAAATGAAGTATCTGAGGACCTGCTTGGTGATTTTGTGGCTTTATTTTTATAGTAAGTTGGTGGAGAGTTTTACCAAGGTTAACATAGTAAGTCAAGGGAATATTTTCTTAGGATTTGGGGTAAAGGTGTAGTCCATTGGGATAGGAGGAAGGGAGAAAACGGGACCATTTTTTATTTCACCTGGGATTCACTGTGGGGAGTAAGGAAGGGATGCAAATTAGACAGTATTAATACTGGATGATGGATATCTTGAATCTCACTTTGCTTTCTGAATAGGAGGGAGTGGCAAAAACCAAGTGGAGCAGAGTCCTCAGTTCCTGGTCATCCTGGAGGGAAAGAACTGTACTCTTCAATGCAATTATACAGTGACCCCGTTCAACAACTTAAGGTGGTATAAGCAAGTTGCTGGGAAAGGTCCTGTTACCCTGATGATCATGACTTTCAGTGAGAACACAAAGTCGAATAGAAGGTACACAGCAACTCTGGATGCAAACACCAAGCAAAGCTCTCTGCACATCACAGCCTCCCAGCTCAGCGATTCAGCCTCCTACATCTGTGTGGTGAGCGCACTGTGCTCCCCAGGCACTTGAAGCCAGTACCCAAACCTGCACCTGGAGGTTATAGGAATTGGAGTAGAATATTATTTTTGATGCAGAATATAATTTCACAAGCGAGCGAATAGTTATCTCTTAGACATGATTTGAGTTGAGCTTGAGCCTAGAGTTCTGAATAGGCTCAAGTAGGATACATATCCTCAAATGAGGATAAAGACATTCTCACTCAACACACAAAGCTAACTGCTACATCTGGCTGTTCTCAAGGGCAAAACAGTCAGTCATGCTGTTACTCCTGCTGTGTTACTGTTACTGACAGTATTGGTTTGAAGGGAGAGACTAGCTTGGTTTGTGGTCTGCAGACCTACGAGCAGAATGTTGACTAAATGAAAGAGCAAGTTGATGTGGCTGATGACAATATCTTGAGAAGTTTCCTTCTCCTGAAAGACATTCAGTTGTCATTTCATGGCTATTCAAGTTCTCAGACAGCATCCTGTGAGAAGAAATCTGCTCTGCCATTTAGCCGTGCTCCAGATCAAGGCATCTGTCCAGGTGCTGCACCAACTCTTTATTACCTTCCACCACTGCTCCTTTAGAGGACACTGGAAGGCCAGGGGACGCTGGCAGGCAGTCACTCTCAGGCAGCAGAACAACTGTGCCAGGCTTTTCAACTATCAGTGTTCCAGAAAAGAGATTTAGGGACAGAATGCCTACCTGCCCTTGTGAATTCTGGTTTGTACAACTTAGCTGTGAAGTTCTTTTTGGGACATTTAGAGAAATGTATATATAATTTGAGAATTAGATGAGAAAAGTATTTATTTAAAAGGCAGATATCAACTGTAAAAAATGGAAGGATATATACTAAGATATTAAAAATGATAATCCCTTGGTGGTGGGAATATAATGTTTTTATTTTTTAATCTTTCCTGGTCTTCTGTACTTTTAATTTTCTATAGTTCTTGGATTTTTCTTCTATCAAAATAAAGGTTATTAAAAATAACAAATGTCTTAAAATTTAAAGGAATGCATCTGATCTGTCATTATCAACTCACAGGAATTGATATTTAGAGATGATCACATATTCCAGAATATTGTTGAATAAGATTAATTTGATATCTTTATAAGCCCTCCAAGTAAGTTCATTTCCAAGCTTATGAATTGATAATTTGTGAATAAATGAAGCCAGGACCTGGACTGTTCTTTGTAACTAGTCTGGAGATTGCTCAGGTGTCAAGACTTCAAAATACCTTCAATTCTAGAGCAAAAAGTAAACCTAGATATATTCAGTAATCAGGTATTTTTTCCTGTCCTATACCTCCTTTAAGTCTTTAGAGTGAAGAAATTAAAGTTCAGATTGCTACTACCGCAGACTGGTATAAGTAATTATAATTAAAGAAAAAGATAAAATGCATGAAAATGGAATCAATAGGTAAAATTCCAAGTATGTGGACAAATAAGTTTTAAAGGTATTCTCAGGAGGAGATCACTGTGACACAAAAAAGAGAAATTATCATGGGGAGTAGCAAATTTAGTTAGGTCTTGAAGGACAGACACACATTGAATTCGTTCATTAAACAAATAATAGGGCCAGGTGTGGTGGCTCACTTGTAATCCCAGTACTTTGGGAGGCCAAGGTGGGTGAATCACTTGAGGTCAGGCATTCGAGACCAGCCTGGCCAATATGAGGATACCCTGTCTCTACTAAAAATACAAAAATTAGCCAGGCATGGTAGCATATGCCTAAAATCCCAGCTACTAGGGAGGCTGAGGCAGGAGAATAGCTTGAAACTGGGAAGTGGAGGTTGCAGTGAGCCGAGACTGCATAGCTGCATTCTAGCCTGCGTGACAGAATGAGAGTCCCTTTCAAACAAAACAAAACAAAAATAATAAGTGACAGGTGTTTTCTTAGGTAGAAGGAGTAGGATAACAAACAAAATAGATAAATGCAGACACAAAAAAGCTTCCCTCACGAGGCTTGAGTCTGTATTTGTGTATAGTGTTCACTTTCTTTTACAGGAATATCTTGGGAAGTCTGTATTCCAATAAAGGCATTTTCCTTGCTTGCTTTAGTTTAGTTTGCAAAGGTTTCATATGGTGATTAAAAGGCATAGGTATTGAAACGCTGTACCTATCACTTACTAAATTACATTACCCTGGACAAAATTACATAAACTCAGTGCATCTACGTATCATCAACGATAATTACACATACATCACATGGTCATAAGAATTGAATTAAGTTAAACAAATTTAATTAAATGATTGAATTGCATTGGTAGAAAATAATTTTTCAGCTGATGGTAGTTATTCTTGGACATAAATGATACAAGAAAGGTAATTTAAAATAAGACAATAAGAAAATTTAAGTATAGATTAAGGTTTACTTTTCCACTCTTCTTCTGTTGATTATGTTATTTTACTATGGTTATGGCCAAGAGTCACCCTATATTTCACATTGGCCTTATTCCATCCAATTATCTGAATTGACAGAATTGGCTTTCTTGTTTGTTTGTTTCTTTTTTATCTCATAGGTTTTCTGCACAGAAAATAAAGCCTTCTTGCTCTGGTATAACTTAGTGTAAATTCTGTGATGAATCCACATGAGCTTTATGGAGCAGGACTCAGATATAATACCATTTTACTGACCTACAGTGCCAATAACTAGATCTATACCCAGGAGCTCATTTAACAGAGCTCTGCATTGGAAAGGAGAGAAATAACTTTTCTAGGTTTTTCTTGGGGGAGAAATCCTTTTTAATTATTAAATTTATAACTTGTACATACATGGTAGATGCCCAGAAAGTATTATAGAAGAAGAAAGGAAAGAGAAACCTCTAGGGGACAAATGCTAGATGCAGCTGACTGACAATTGGCACCTGGTCCCGCCAGGGTCCTTTTCCAAGTTACCTCTTCAGAGATCAGGAAGAGCTGTGTAACCTGTGCGTGGGGGAGTAAATCTTGTTCTTGGCTGGATGGGGAGACTCTCAGCTTCCTGCAACAAAGAACTAAGAATATTCACTCAGAGAAACAAGAGATTTGGCTTGGTAGTGTTTGAGGACTCCAAAACCCTAACCAGACACCTCACTGAGTCTGAGGGATAAAAACGGAGAAGGCCTTGGGAGTTTCATTTTTGATTTTCTTCTGGCAGCTGTGCTGTGAGTTTTGGGGCTCTGGAAATACCATTAAAAACAGTAGATTGTAGCATCTTCTTTAAAAGTCTGGAAGTTATAGAAGGGTGGTTAGGGCCTCAATGCTCACTGGGGGGGCTGTGAAAAGAGAGTATATCTTCCAAATGAACGAATGTTTGTGAATGAATGTCCTCTATCTGTGCTTCTGTTTAAACAGGGTGAACAGCATACATATGCCGGAGCAGAGTCCTTTAATCCTGACTATCCAGGAGGAAACACACGCCATTCTTCTTTTTTTTTTTTTAGAAAGAAAAAGAGAAGAAAGAAAATGAGAATGAAAGAAAGAAAAAAAAGAATGCAAGAGAGAAAGAAAGAGGAAGAGAAAGAGGGAGAGAGAATGGGATTCTTGTTTTATTGCCCAGGCTAGAATGCAGTCTAAAAAGGGGTATTAAAAACCTCGTTTATGCCAATAATTGTGTTTAACAATGGAGACAGGAAAGAATAAGGGATGAAAATAACAAACAAGCAGCCAACCAATGTTTTATTTAAACCTGTGACATGCTATGCAATTGCTGAGGTGTGATTTACTTCCAGTTATGTGGTCACTTTTAAAAATAGGTGTAATGTGATACTGAGAAAAATGTATGTTTTGTGGATTTGTGGTGGAGAGTTCTGTAAATATTTGTTAAGTTTACTTGTTCCAGGTCTGAGTTCAAGTCCTGGATATCCTTAATTTTCTATCTCGTTGATCTAACATTGACAGTATAATGTTAAAGTCTCCCACTATTATTGTGTGGGAGTCTAAGTCTCTTTGTAAGTCATTAAGAACCTGCCTTATGTATCTGGGTGTTCCTGTATTGGGTGCGTATATATTTAGGATC
>CAUYLG010046658.1:0-118802 GCA_963573385.1 Cacajao melanocephalus | reverse complement strand
AGGCATTCTGATTTTGAGTATTCTCAGCCTTTTTATGCTGGTTTCTTCTCATCATTGTAAGTTTATCCACCTGTCATTTGTAATCGCCAACTTTCAAATTAGGTCTCTGAGCGGACGTCCAACTTGTTGATTCCCAGCGCCGAAATCTGAGCAACCCACTGCGCCGACTAAAACAGCGGCGTTAAGATTCGTGGTGCTTTTCTGCCCGGGAATCTCCGGTCTGGCTTCCCTCTTGAATCTCTTTTTCAATCAGGTAAACAGGTGACTTTGCCTTCCGAGAGCTCCAAACGTCGACCAAAAGGGAACTCAGTCCCGTTTACTCTGCACCGAGAACCGCCGCGCGCTGGGGCACTGGCAAAACCACCACGCCAGCCACAAGAGTCGCGCTGGTGACCCTTGGGGCTCCTCCGCTGGGAATCTCCTGGTCCCTGGGCAACAAAAATTCATCTGTAAGTGTGGTGTCCTCTCGTTCTGGGCACTTTCTCTGGGAGCTACAATCCTGAGCTGCTAGTAGTCAGCCATCTTGTATCTCTCTCATTTTCTGGTGATATTGACAGACTGAGATTTTAATATCCTTGAGGTATAATCACCAGGGACTAATACAGATGAGAAGATGTACAGAGATCTTCATTAAAGGGAATTTAAGTAAGTTAAACATTCTAGTTTAATATCAGGTGACTTTTAAGTGAAACTAAATGTTTGAAAGCTTTGATTTTTAATATGATAATGTCTTTTAACTTCTAAGCAATCTTGTATTGGACTATGGCTTTGACTCTTCAAAATTTGTACAGCTCAGAAAACAGGGTTTCATTATTCTTGCTTTTTAATAGATGGTAATGTTATAAGTGATTTTTAAAGATAATGTACTCAGGTATCCAGGTAATAAAATTATTTTTATTGCTGAATTCAAATGGAGAAACAATTTTAAAGATCTATTCAATTTCTCTCCTTAAAAAGTAAAAGAAACAGAAAAGAGTTTCTTCTCTTTTAGTAATGAAATCCTGTTTAGAAACCAGATTCTGAATATTTGAATATCTTCATAAAGAGAAGGAAAATGTGTTCTAATTTTTATGTGTGAACACAATGGTACATAAGATGTTTGTGTAGGTCATATGGGCTGTTGTAATTTGAGAGGATAGAAACTTTTCCACAATTGGAATTAGAACTGATGAAATGTGGAAGTGTACAGTGGCAAGGGACAAGCGATTTTGTCCCTCTTTCTCTTTCCACCCAATCTGGCCATCTAGACTTCCTGGATCTTGATGCTTCAGAGAGGAAACTTCCACTGAGTTTAAGGGGCTCACTCTTCTAGGACCTGCGTGGTCTGGGCTTTTCCTTCTTGCACACAAGCTGTTTGTGTTTCTGACTGTCCATGTAAAGTCAGTGACAGAATGTCCTTTCAGTCTTTGCCTTGGATCAAAACATTCAATAAGTTTCTTTGGGAAGTTTATAAACCTCTGATATTTACTACCAGTATAACCACACTCCTAAATATTACTCAGGTAGTACTAACAGGTGCCCCAAAGAATCCCAAGTTCTATCCTAAGCAAAATGTATAGCAGCAACCCAGTTTCCTTTCATTGATCAAAATTAATTACCCCAGCCAGTACAGTAGCACCCCTTTTTGTCTGTTGGTTCAGTGGTATGGAGAAGCCAGAATGGCTAAGTGGTAATATTGACACCTAGTTCTACAGAACCATTGTTGGATTCCTCGCTGGAAGCATTCATTTTGCCAGGATGAAGACTTCTAAACCCACACTTTAAAGTTGTGGGGATGGGAATAAAAACATTTTGCTCATGAATCTACAATTTGGGGAGGCCTCGGTACAGAAAGCTCATCTCCTCTCACTTGGCATCAACAGATGTCTGGCAGTTGAGGCTGGCAGATGACTAGGGAGACTAGAACAGCTGAGCCTGTAGTGGGACATGGCTTTTTCATGTGGCTGCTTGGCTTCCTCACATTGTGGTGGCTGGATTCCCGGGTGCAGCATCGCACTAGGAGAGAGCACCAGGTGGAAGTTGTATTTTTTCTATGATTTAGCTTTGGAAGGTACACTGCACACATCTTCCAGACCTTCTTGGTCAGAGTAGTCTCAAGCTCCTCCCCAGATTCAAGAGGAGGGAACACAGACTCTCTCACAGGGAACAGGGTCAGTTGCACTGTATCACCTATGAAGAGATTTGGGATTCTCAGATCTCAAAATGTATTGATATATTCCCAAATTGCCAAATTGCTTTTAGAGCAAAGGTGAAATGGAATGGTTTCTTTCCCTTCAGCAGGGCACAATAGTTCCTTGCTCCTGGTATTGTAGGCTTTTACATTTTTATAATTTGATAGTGAAATAATATTTGTTTTAATTTATGTCTTTGCTTACGAAATAGGTAAATATTGCTGCACATGTCTGTTGTTTTCTGAATTGTCTCTTGTTCACTTATCTAAAGTAGTCAGTATAATTGCTTTCTGTGAGTTCCTAAAAATTAAGGCTATTAGTCTTTTGTTCAATTTTTTTTGGTGAATATTTTTCCTGTTTTTTAAAAAATTCAACTTGTGAAATTTGGTGATGTATAAAATTTCCTGTTTTTATGCAGTCTTATCTGTTAGTCTTATTTTTATCCTTTTATCTAAGAAACTTGTCAAATGTGTCTACTAATTCATTTGTTCGTTTTCTCTAGTGTTGAATTTACTTTTCACTTTTGTTATATTGTGTTTTTAAATTGGTAGTCTTTATGTTGGATTGCTCTCTTCTGCTTCACAAATTTCACAGAGCCAGCATCTTCTTGACTGTTGTAGACAACATTAATCGTATATTTAATGAAATATTCTTACACCTGTAAACTATTTCTGAGCAAAGAAGAGTGTGTGATATTTTTGAAGATTGGTAGTTCTCTCCACGACTCATGTTTTTTTCTTCCTTTCCAAGATCTTTTCACATATCCCATGACTTTCTTCATTTAGGTCATCCTTTTAGAGGGGGCCTGTGTTTACCTAATATTGCTTTATAATTTTTAAGATTATCTAAATGTCAAGCTGTGAGGTTAATCAAATATCTCAGAGAAGTTCCTCCACAACATCCCTCTAGATTCAGAGTGAAGTACAAATAAGAGTAAGTTATGATAACCAGAATGGTAAAAGATACCAGCAAAAGCCATGCTGCAGCTTCTGTAGCCTGGGTCAGTGAGAGGGAGCCAGGGCCAACCAAGGTGGTCACCACTGGGCTTCCATTGTGGATTAAATATTAAGTAATCTTTTATTCTGCCCCTCTCCCCTAAATTGGATTGTTTCCATGTTGGATGTGGTCTTTTGCACCTAGAGGAAGCTATAGAGGTTCAACAAATCACTCCATTACTGAAGTCACTCAGTATTTCTGGCATGCCAAAAAAAAAAAAAAATCAGCTAATTGACCCAGATGACATTGGACAAATGATGACTTCAAGTGGGCTTGGACTTTAAAAGATGAAATTAATGGTAATGCTTGGCTCTAAGTGATAGAAGGCATTTGCAAACCACTACCCAGTCTTTAGGGATATTGCATAAAAAGAGAATAGCAAAACTTTCTACATTTTGGTGGTACCAGGAGAACTATCCTCAAATGTTAAAGACATTACAGGCAAATATATAGGAATAGATGGAGAGAGATACAAATTTATGTTTTAAAAAATGAGCCAGTAATAATCTTGGCTAATCCTGTTCACACTTACTTATTATTCAAAGGTTAACATAAAAGTGTGAAAATTTTTACAAAGCTTAAAAATTGTAATATATAGTTTATTTGACCAAGAATCCCCTCAGAATTGGTTATTACCACTATTAATGACTTGCTAGTTAGAGTGTTAATGGCCCATAGCAAAAAACTGCTGGTAATGACTGATTTCAAAGGGATTATTGCTTACTTAATGGTACTGCACCTATCCTTAGTCATTTTGATAAGTATAATTTTTACTGCCTATTTCAAGACCCTGAAGTTCAGTTTATTACAGTTGAAAGAATGTCACCAAGGCAGGTAAAATAGATAATAATCTTTCGAGTGTGATTAGCTTTGCAGTGTGTGGGGATTTCATGAAATTATGTCAATATTTCTTTGTCCCTTATTAATAAGATGTCACCTGTGACTTATGGGTGGTTTACAAAAATATGACTTAACAACTGATGTATTTATTTTTGGATGAAGAAAAGTCTAAAATATTTTTGAATCAATGGACAAATTTTTGCAAAGCTCCAATTTGGATTGGGTCATACATGGGAAATACAAATAAGATGAGGTATTTTCTTTTGGAAACATTCTTAGTCAATGCAGAGAATGCTAAACAAGATGCCATGCGGCTGGATTTTGGTTTTAACACAGCCTCAGAGTGGTTATTCAGTTTGCTGATTTTTACTTTTACCACTTGTAAAATGAGGTAATTGGACTATATTACATCTTAGTTCTTCATAGCTATTCTGCAATCATAAATTACAGTTTAAAAAGAGTGAATAGGTAGGAACATTTGCATTAGAGCTACAGAAAATTCTTTTTCAATATAAACATTATAGAATAACCAATTATTTTTATACTACACATGGACTTTTTGAGTATTGTTTGAAGTAAATGGGCCATTATCTAGAATTTGAAAAATAAAAATATTTTTGTTGTGACAGTATTAAGTTTTGTGGACTTTGACACAGCTCAGTTTCTAACAAGCTTAATGATTTGGGGCAACCCTCACACCTAGGGTGGGCCAACTTCATGAACTGTCTTATATCATATAAGGGATAGAAATTTACATTAATAAAAATACCTGACAATAACAGAAAATATTCATTGAAATTCATATTCCCACAAAAGAGTTTTGGTTTCTAAAATTATTAAGTTCTAAACTGTATGTCTGATTTTGCTTAATTTGGAAACACACCTTATAAGACGGGACTTTGAAAGACTTAACTCATCCTTAAAGTCAGTGGTTTTCAAGGTATGCTCTGGGAATCCTGGGTTCTTTCAGGATGTTCACAAAGCCAAAAATTTATTATAATAATACAAAGAAGTTATTTGTCTTTTCCATCCTTACTCTTTCATGAGAGTACAGTAAAGTTTTCCAAAGGTTTCATGGCACATGATAATATTGTGTAATGAAATGTGTCAATATTTGAAAGATCTACACAATTCAGCAAACCAATATTTTCCAAATAATCAATGCATGATCTTACAAAATTATGCATAGATAAATGATTCTTTCAAAGTGCAATGTAAACTAGTGGATTTTAATGTAACAGAGTATAAAAAGTTTATTGATATAGTTTCAGAATTCACTTTGCACTTAACTATTAAGGAAGCACCACTTGTTGAGTTTTGGCATAATATCAAAGAAGGTTATCACAATTACCTGAAAAGGCTATTGAAACAATCCACTCTTCAACTATATATGTGTGAGAATCTGGATTTTCTTTATATACTTCAATTAAAATAATAGCAGATTGAAGGCAGAAGCACATACAACAATCTACCCTCTACTATGCAAAATATTAATATAATTTACAAAAAAAAAGGCTACTCATCTCAAACATTTTTTTGTTTGGGAAAACAGTGATTTTTTTTAAGATAAAATATATTTCTGTTAACAGATTTACATTGCTGTTTCAAAATGGATTAAAATATTTAAAAAATGTCTATTTTAATTTTTAATATGGCAAATATTGATAATTCACATGAACAAAAACTCTTTGGGATACTCCATAATTTTTACCTATGTAACATGATCTTAAGACCCAAAATTTTGAGAATAGCTCCTCTAACTCAATAATATTTCTGAAGAACTACCTTCTATTATTGTGAACTTTAAAAAAATGTACTATAGATTCTGAAGGCAATTTCCAAGGGCAGTTTCTGATAATGTTCTAAGATAAAGATACTGCACATCAGTGAAATGAATGCTTTGTTTCCAAAGGTCAGTATTTACATGAGTCAACCTTATTTGGATATATAATTCTGATAGGTTTATTTAAAAAATTAGCCTTTTAGCGTTTAGGCTCACATCTTGTGCATTGCCACTGAAAAATATGTAGCAGAAAAGCAAACTGTCTTATCTGAAAATGAATGAAACAGCTAATTAATGTGGTGTGACCTTGCTACTTTCAGAAGCCTGCATGGTAAGTCCTGAGACCTGACCTTGTGCTTCCAGAGCCTTGGGTCATTTTGAGTCCTTAGCCTTGAATCTGTATTGTTTAGGGCAGAAGAGATTCCCCTCTTTCCATGTAGAAGGGAAGCAATTTTGAAAATGTCTATGGCTTCCATATATGTCCATAGCAGCCTTTTCAGTATATTTGAGACTTCTCTTTCAGGGCAGAGCAGATATAGGAAGACACAAGCAGGGAAAAGCCATTGGCATTCATTTATTTCCTCTTCCCTTTAAAATGCTGAATTATCAGTAAACTTGAATATCTGAGACTGCTCCAAATTGAGTTCTTAACAGATATGCAGCAAACTCTGCAAAGAGCCTTACTACCTTGGTGTTAAAATCAGTTTCTGAAAAGAGAAGAAAGGATGGAGCTGTTAAGTTCCATATTTGCTTTCAACAGCGTGTAATGGCAAATGATTAAAGAGTCCTTCATCTCACAAAACATCTGTAATGGGAATCCTGTAGAGAGGTTAATCCTCTTTTTACTCTGTGTTTTGGCATTTACACAGGGTGAGAAGGTGATTAAACAATGCTAGAAGTTTATGCTAAATATTAATTACATAATGTGTGTTAGCTTCCCATAGTGTTTATATTTTCACTGGAATAATCAATATGGAAAATATTTAAAAAATTTATTATACTCTAAGTTCTGGGGTATATGTGCAGATAGATCATGCAGGATTGTTACATAGGTATATACATGCCATGGTGGTTTGCTGCATCCATCCCCCTATAACCTACATTAGATATTTCTCCTAATGTTATCCCTCCCCAATCTCCCTGCCTCCTGCTCTCCCTCTCCTAGTCCCACAACCCCCAACAGATCCTAATGTGTGATGTTCCCATCCCTGTGTCCATGTGTTCTCATTGTTCAACACTCACTTATGAGTGAGAGCATGTGGTGGTTGGTTTTCCATTCTTGTGTTAGTTTGCTGAGAATGATGGTTTCCAGATTCATGTCACTGCAAAGGACATGAATTCATTCTTTTTTATGGCTGCATAGTATTCCATGGTGTATATGTGCCACATTTCCTTTATCCAGTCTATCATTGTTGGGCATTTGTGTTGGTTCCAAGTGTTTGCTATTGTAAACAGTGCCGCAGTGAACATATGTGTGCATGTGTCTTTGTAATAGAACCATTTATAATCCTTTGGGTATATACCCAGTAATGGGATTGCTGGGTCAAGTGATATTTCTATTTATAGATCCTTGGAGAATTACCACACTATCTTCCACAATGGTTGCACTAATTTACACTCCCACCAACAGTGTAAAAGCGTCCACAACCTCTCCAACAGCTGTTGTCTCCAGATTTTTTAATGATCATCATTCTAACTGGCGTGAGATGATATCTCAATGTGGTTTTGATTTTCATTTCTCTTATGAACAGTGATGATGATTTTTTCATATTTTTTTGGCCCACATAAATGTCTTCTTTTGAAAAATGTCTGTTCATATCCTTTGCCTACTTTTTGATGGTGTTTTTTTTTTTCTTGTAAATTTGTTTTAGTTCTTTGTAGATTCTGGATATTAGCCCTTTGTCAGGTGGGTGGATTGCAAAAATTTTTTCCCATTCTGTTGGTTGCTGGTTCACTCTAATGATTGTTTCTTTTGCTGCGCAGAAGCTCTTAAGTTTAATTAGATCCCATTTGTCTATTTTGGCTTTTGCTGCCATTGCTTTTGGTGTTTTAGTTATGAAGTCCTTACCTTTGCCTATGTCCTGAATGGATTTGCATAGGTTTTCTGCAAGGGTTTTTATGGTGTTAGATCTTATGTTTAAATATTTAATCCATCTGGAATTAATTTTCGTATTAGGTGTAAGAAAGGGATCCAGTTTCAGCTTTCTGCTCATGGCTAGGTAGTTTTCCCAACACCATTTATTAAACAGGGAATCCTTTCCCCATTGCTTGTTTTTGTCAGGTTGTCAAAGATCAGATGATTGTAGATGTGTGGCATTGCTTCTGAGGCCTCTGTTCTGTTTCATTGGTCTATATCTCTGTTTTGGTACCAGTACCATGCTGTTTTGATCACTGTAGCCTTGTAGTATAGTTTGAAGTCAGGTAGTGTGATGCCTCCAGCTTTGTTTTTTTGCTTAGGATTGTCTTGGCTATGTGGGCTCTTTTTTGGTTCTGTATGAAGTTTAAGATTTTTTTTTTTTCAGTTCTGCGAAGAAGGTCAATGGTAGCTTGATGGGGATAGCATTACATCTATAAATTACTTTGGGTAGTATGGCCATTTTCACAACATTGATTCTTCCTAACCATGAGCATGGAATGTTTTTCCATTTGTTTTTGCCCTCTCTTATTTCCTTGAGCACTAGTTTGTAGTTCTCCTTGAAGAGTCCTTCATGTCCTTTGTTAGTTGTATTCCTGGGTATTTTATTCTCCTTGTTGCAATTGTAAATGGGAGTTTCCTCATGATTTGGCTCTCTGTTTGTCTGTTGTTGGTGTATAGGAATGCTTGTGATTTTTACGCATTGATTTTGTATCCTGAGACTTTGCTAAAGTTGCTTATCATCTTAAGGAGATTTTGGGGTGAGATGGTGGGGTCTTCTAAATATACAGTCATGTCATCTGCAAACAGAGACAATTTGACTTCCTCTTTTCCTAATTGAATACCCTTTATTTCTTATTCTTGCCTGATTGCTCTGCCTAGAACTTCCAGTACTATGTTGAATAGGAATGGTGAGAGAGGGCACCCTTGTCTAGTGCCAGTTTTCAATGGAACACTTCCAGTTTTTGCCCATTCAGTATGATGTTGGCTGTGGGTTTGTCATAAATAGCATTTATTATTTTGAGATATTCCATCAATACCTAGTTTATTGAGAGTTTTTAGCATAAAGGGCTATTGAATTTTGTCGAAGGCCTTCCCTGCATCTATTGAGGTAATCGTGTGATTTTTGTCTTTGGTTCTGTTTATGTGATGGATTACGTTTATAGATTTGTGTATGTTGAACCAGCCTTGCATCCCCAGGATCAAGCCTACTTGATTGTGATGGATAAGCTTTTGATGTGCTGTTGCATTCAGTTTGCCAGTATTTTAGTGAAGATTATTGCATCGATGTTTATCATGGATATTGGCCTGAAATTTTCTTTTTTAATTGTGTCTTTGCCAGGTTTTGGTATCAGGATGACGCTGGTCTCATAATATGAGTTAGGGAGGATTCCCTCCTTTTTATTGTTTGGAATAGTTTCAGAAGGAATGGTACCAGCTCCTCTTTGTACATCTGGTAGAATTTGGCTGTGAATCCATCTGGACCTGGGCTTTTTTTGGTTGGTAGGCTCTTAATTGCTGCCTCAACCTTGCTATTGTTATTGGTCTATTCAGGGATTTAACTCTTCCTGGTTTAGAGTTGGAAAGGTGTAAATGTCCAGGAATTTATCAATTTCTTCTAGATTCACTGGTTTATATGCATAGAGTTGTTTGTAGTAATCTCTGATGGTACTCTTTATTTCTGTGGAATCTGTGGTGATAGCCTCTTTATCATTTTTTATTGCATCTATTTGATTCTTTTTTCTTTTTTATTAATCTGGCTAGTTGTCTATTTTGTTTATCTTTTCAAAAACCAGCTCCTAGATTTATTGATATTTTTAAGGTTTGTATGTGTCTCCTTTACTTCAGTTCTGCTCTTATCTTAGTTATTTATTGTCTTCTGCTAGCTTTTGAATTTGTTTGATCTTGTTCTTCTAGTTCTTTTAATTGTGATGATAGGGTGTTGATTTTAGATCTTTCCTCACTTCTCATGTGGGCATTTAGTGCTATAAATTTCCTTCTAGACACTGCTTTAAATGTGTCCCAGAGATTCCGGTATGTTGTCTTTGTTCTCATTGATTTCAAAGAACATCTTCATTTCTGCCTTCATTTCATTATTTATCCAGCAGTCAGTCAGGAGTAGGTTGTTCAGTTTCCATGTAGTTGTGCAGTTTTGAGTGAGTTTCTTAACCCTCAATTCTAATTTGATTGCACTGTGGTCTGAGAGACTGGTTGTTATGATTTCCATTCTTTGGCATTTGCAACTTAGTGAAGGACATAAACGACTTGATGGAGCTGAAAAACACAGCATGAAAACTTCACGAAGCATACACATATTTCAGTAGCTGAATCAATCAAGCAGAAGAAAGGATATCAGAGATAGATCAACTCAGTGAAATGAAATGAGAAAGCAAGATTAGAGAAAAAATAGAGAAAAGAACAAAGCCTCCAAGAAGTATGGGATTATGTGAAAAGACATAATTTACATTTGATTGGTGTACCTGAATGTGATGGGAAGAATGAATTCAAGCTGGAAAACACTCTTCAAGATATAATACAGGAAAACTTCCCCAATCTAGAAAGACAGGCCAACATTCAAATCTAGGAAATACAGAGAACACTACAAAGATATTCCTTAAGAAGAGCAACTCCAGGGCACATAATCGTCAGATTCACCAGGGAGAAAGGTCGGGTTACCCACAAAGGGACGTCCGTCATACTCACAGTGGATCTCTCGGCAGAAACTCTACAAGCCAGAAGAGCATGGGGGCCAATATTCAACATCCTTAAAGAAAACAACTTTCAACTCAGAATTTCATATCCAGCCAAACTAAGCTTCATAAGTGAAGGAGAGATAAAATCCTTTACAGACAAACAATTGCTGAGAGATTTCATCACCACCAGGCCTGCCTTATAAGAGCTCCTGAAGGAAGCACTAAACATGGAAAGGAATAACCAGTACCAGCCACTGCAAAAACATACCAAATGGTAAAGACCATCAACAAAATGAAGAAACTGCATCAACCAACATGCAAAACAACCAGCTAGTATCAAAATGGCAAGATCAAATCCACACATAACAATATTAACCTTAAATGTAAATGGGCTAAATGCCCCAATCAAAAGACACAGTCTGGCAAATTGGATAAAAAGTTAAGACCCATCGGCGTGCTATATTCAGGAGACCCATTTCACATGTAAGGATACACATAGGCTCAAAATAAAGGGATGGAGGAAGATTTACCAAGCAAATGGAGAGAAAAAAAAAAAAAAAGCAGGAGTTGCAATCCTAGTGTCTGATAAATGGATTTTAAATCAACAAAGATCAAAAGAGACAAGGGCATTACGTAATGGTAAAGGGATCAGTGCAACCAGAAGAGCTAACTATCCTAAATATATGTGCACCCAATACAGGAGCACCCAGATACATAAAGGAAGTTCTTAATGATCTACAGAGACTTAGACTCCCACACAATAATAGTGGGAGACTTTAACACTCTACTGTCAATATTAGATCAATGAGACAGAAGATTAACAAGGATATCCAGGATTTGAACTTAGATCTGGATCAAGTGGACCTAATAGACATCTACAGAACTCTTCACTCCAAATCCACAGAATATATGTTCTTCTCAGCACCGCATTGCACCTACTTTAAAATTGACCACATAAGTGGCAGTAAATTACTCCTCAGCAAATGGAAAATATTTTTGAATAAAGGAATGGATAACTGTGAAGTTATCTTGGCAAAGATTGGGTACTCCCTTTTCAAGGCTACTCACATCACATGACATATGGGAAAGCCTAGCAATAAACCACTAACAAAAATGAGTAAATACTAACAAAACCTGCCCATACAATCAGCAGCCCTCCCTCATAGCTAATTCAAAATTATCCTCTGACTTTGTAGGTATTTTCATTGTTGCCCTAGTCTAGTGATCAATTCTGGCTATTCATGAGAGCTACTAGGGGAACATTTAAATTTTTTATGAGAAAATAATATATATTTATGGTAAAAAATGTTCAAATGGTTCAAATAACATGACATATAAAATTCTGTCATCCTTTTTATATTCCTTGAAGTTATGTACCTTATGCCTGCCTTTTTCCCTTCCCTCCCCTCCCCTCCCCTCCTCTCCCCTCCCCCTCCCCCTCCCCCTCTCCTATTCCTTCTCTTCGTCTCCCCTCTTCCTTCCCTCCCCCTCCCCTCCTCCTCTCCTTCCCCCCTCCCTCTCCCCTCCCCTCTCCTCCCTTCTCCTCCCCTTCCCTCTCTCCCTCTGAGATTTATTAAACACCTACTATATATCACATGCTGTTCAAATTGGGAAAATACGGTGAACAAGACAGATGAGAGTCTTGTCTAACAGGGCTTACTATAATTTTTGAAATAAGCAAATAAAAGGATAATAGAAAGTATGAAGAGGTAGAGGATACTAAGAAAGTAATGGACTGGAGGTGACTCTGGAATGGAGGAAGATAATTAAGCTAGAAACCAGAAAAGTTTCCATTGTAGTTTTTCTTAATGGTTGCTGCCATAATTCTAAGTAATATGCCTGTAAGTCTGTTTCTTGATTTATCAGCTTTAGTTACTATTGACTCCTCATCATGAAAATTAAGGTATTTAGCTTTTATATAATGGTTCTTCCTCTATCCCACCTTTCCTCAATTTTGTTAGTTATATTTTAGTCCTCTAATTGTTTACCATTGCAGCTTGAATCTTGATTCTTATTTGGTCACTTTGGACAGTATCGTCTCACTCTGGGGAGAATTATGTAAATTCATATTCCTGGACTATAGGCGTACAAGCTTCTCTGGGGGTGGAACTTGGCATCTATATTTGAAAACAAAAGGTTTCAGAAGATTCTAGTGATCACCTGATTGGTTGCCATTGCTCTAGCCTGTATCTACTCTTCCTCCAGAAATTGAGTGATCCGTCCATGCTCTAACGCAACGTTTCTTCAGATTTCTGCACATCACACAGTTCATAGGTACGCAATTGACATCAATATTAAAAATATATTTTTGCTTTAAGTGAAGATATATAGTGTCATGGTAGAGCAACTCAGAGCCAAGTGACTCATGTGGTCTTCTGCAGGATGAGGCACCTTTTGTGGCAAGGAAAATACATAAAACAATATTTTAGACTGTTGGGTCAGCAAAGAACTCACTTAAGGGGCAATGTTAGGGTTTTTTGTTCAAGTGCAGAAGGACTAATTGTGAGCAGAAAATAAATTTGTTAGTTAGATGTAAGGCAGCTTGTCCAATCACTGGAAAGCTGGACAATGAGGTATGAGGCTGGACAAGGATCAGTAATATTGTCTGGAATCATGTAGCAGACAGGCCCTGTCAGGACAGAGCCCAGATATTATTGCAGCTTGTCCCATGGACCCAGCTGACACCTAGCACTTCCCAGTGCTGCTATTTTCTACCCCAGAAACCCTCTATTACTGCCTACAATGTTGCCACTTCCAGAGAGTCCTTCCAGTTCTGTCTTGTTTGTATCTCACTATAGAATTAGTTCAGGCAGGTGTGTCTAGTTAGCAGAACTTAGGTTTCTTCCTATTTCCAGCTGGAAGGAAGGCAGGGAAGGCAGGAAGCTGTCACTATCAACTTCTCTAGGGGTGACTATAAGATGGATACTTCTCCAAAAATAAGTTACGACTGCAGGGTGGTCAAGTGTTTACTATGGTAAACATTTTGAGAAAACATACCCAGCATGCCTTGAGAACATGTCCAGTGTGGTTGAGAACCACTCCTTTAGCCTGTGTATATAGCCTAATCTTCTCTTTAATTTCAGAATCTAACTAGAAGCACCTGAAAATAGGGACCATGCCTTCTCTTTCTTGGCCTGCTGCATCATTCACATGGTATTTGTCGAAACAGCTACCTTGTAGCTGGGTATTTGGAATGTGTGTGCGTGTGTTGTATGTGTATGTGGTGGGGATGAAGAAAGATTAGGGCTGCACATGCATTTTCTCTAAGAAGTAAAGTGAAGATCTGGTAGGAAAAGTTCATGTCTTATTCAGAAGATGTACTAGTCTGCTGGGCCTCCCGTAGCACAATGACTATAGACTGGGTGCCTTAAACAACAGATATTTATTTTCTCCCAGGTCTGGAGGATAGAGGTCCAACACTATGGTACTGGCAAATTTTGGATTGAGGATGGCTACTGTCTTAGTCCATTCTCAAATTGCTATAGAAAAATGCTGGAGACTGGGTAATGTATAAAGAAAAGAGGTTTCATTGACTTACGGTTATGGAGGCTATACAGGAAGCAAAGCAGCTCTGCTCCTGGGGAGGCCTCAGGAAATTTCCAATCATGGTGGAAGGAAGCTGAAGGGTGAGCAGGCTCACCTTACAGGGCAGGAGCAGGAACAAGGGGGTGGGGGAAGTGCTACACAGTTTTAAATGACCAGATCTCTTGAGAACTCGCTCACTATTATGAGAGCAACACAAAGGGTAAATGTGCCCCATGATCTAGCCATCTCCCACCAGGTCTCACTTCCAACATTGGGGATTACAATTTGACATGAGATTTGGGCAGGGACACAGATCCAAAACATATCAGCTGTCTTCTCACTATGTTCTCATGCAGTCTTTTCTCTGTGCACACACATCCCTGGTGTCTCTCAATGTGTCCTAATGTCCTTTGCTTATAAGGATGCCAGTCAGGTTGGATTAAGGCTCACCCATATGACCTCATTCAATGTCAGTCACCTCTTTAAAGGCCCTATCTCCCAATACTGTCACATTCTGAGATACTGGGGGTTAGGGCTTCAATATATGAATTTTGGGGAGACACAGTTCAGCCCATCACAGAAGAGCAGCACTGGAAGGAATCATTGAGATGATCTTGCCTGAAAGTTTCATTTTGGCAAGCCAGCATTTCTTCAGTCTTCTTTCTACAACAGCAGCCAGGTTTCTCTCTGCACAACTAACTCTGCCCCATCCCCTTCAGGGCAGCTCTTGTCCCCCTGGGCTTTACACATGTGCATCACATTCTCCTAGCTATGGGCAGTGAGTAGCACATCATGCCGTCAGAGCAATAAGATGCAGACATATTTGGATATTAGGAAAGAGGCAGGTGCTCTTTCTACTGGGATGGCAAGTGGTGATGAATGTGTGAGCCAGACCAAGGATAACCATGTGGTATGTGAGAATGGAGCTAAAAGTGCAAGGTAAAGCCAAGAAGTGAAGAATCTTGGTGTCATGGTTCAAGTTCTTGGATAAAACTGAACCCAGTGTCATCATGATGCCTGGGCTTCTCAATGAGCCTCTTTTTCCTATCTTAGTCTGTTTAAATTAGTTTTTTTAAGTATGTATGTACGCAAGACTTCTAAAGCATGTGAATCCTATTAATATACAAACACTTTTATTTTTTAGAGAAGAATAAAGAGAGCTGTGAAGAGATTTGAGTATCCAAGGACTCACAGTGGAGAAACATAGACTTGAAATCATTTGCTCATTCCACATCTTTGAATACCCCATAGCACAGTTTCTTGCTCATTAATACTCAATTGATATTTCTTCAATGGATGAAAGAATGCATTTGAATCTTAATTTAAATATTTTAGCTCTTTTTTTAAAAAGCAGATACTGTTGCACAATTGATATTTTTATACAGCAGGTCCTCAAATAACAATTTCATTCAATGTTGATTTGTTATAACATAAATGAGAAAAGAGAATTGATTCTCAGCAGGGGCCACCATCTGTGTGGAGTCTGCATGCCCTCCTAAATCCATGTGGGTTTTTTCTGACTACTCCAGTTTCCTCCCACAACCCAAAGCTATGCACATTAGGTTCAATGATGTGGCTACGTTGTCTCAGCCTGAATGTGTGTGTGCGTGCATGTGTGTGTGTGTGTGTTTGTGTACATATGTGTGCCGTGCACTGGAATGGTGTCCTATCCAGAGCTGGTTCCTGCCTTAGAACCTGTCTGCTACCCTTGGCCGTAAACTGGAATGATTGGGTGAATAATGATCTTAATTGTTTTTATTTTTCTTTCTTAAATGTATGTATAGCTCATATTTACTTCAATGTTTAATATTACAAGTGTTTTGGTCTTTAATGAAAAATTTGGTGATATTTTTTGACCAGAAATGTGTTATAGAAACTTAACTCTTATTTCAATTAACCTAGAGTAAAATTTGTTTTATTATACATTGTTTTGCTGAAAGTTGCAGTTTCCAAGAATCTGTTGATGATGTTAAGTGAGGACTTACCGTATTTCCAACACTGCAAAAATGATCTCAACATACCTCTTCTAAAGATTAGGCTAAGTTAATTTTAATGTCTTCAAGTAGGCCCATCCTGTTACCCTGTGTACTCAATGCAAATTAATGATGCTCAGCCTGTGCTTTCTTGTAGTATTTCCACTCTCCTGAAGCATATGCATCCTATCTCCCAGCTCACCTTGCACTTACACAAATGATTAACTACATAGAGAGGACTCATTTCTCCTAAGTGGAGCTGCAGTATTATTTTTTAGAAGTGTTGGTGAACCAACACTTACTCTATCTAACTATATCTAAATTTCAAATATCTGCTATACATATATTTATTCATTAATAAAAAAATGGAGAAGGTGCTGGCTTCAAAAAACATTAAAAAAAAACCCCTCAACCATTGTGAAAGAGAGAGAATTAGGATGTGGTGTTATATTTATGTAAAACTTTTTTCCCCCAAAAAGGAAGACATAGAGAGATTAAAGGATATTCACAAATCATCAATGTGTCTGCTGTTTAATTTAGCCTTCTGAATAAGTTTAAAAATTTACCATTTTGCACAGGGTTTTATCAGTCCACCTTCCCTCCAAGGAGATAAAATAAATGAAATCAGCATTTCTTCCAACTCCCTTGGCATAAATTATTACTTACCCTTAGCAAGATGACTGATGATTTTTAAAGCTCTTTAATTATATGCTAAATGGATTAGCGGCTGAAGGGAAGTCCTTTTAGAGCAGTGAACCAGAATTATGTCACAAATACCTGTATGTTAAGGTGGGTACTGTACCTCCAAAACTTTTAATGTGTGAAAGGTCTATGCCCTATATCAGTAGGGGCCACCAATACATTAATAAATAATTGAAAGTTGGCAAGAATTTTGTCATAGTAATTTTTTCTTCACCATTTATCTGGGGTGACTTTAGAAGTAAAGAAAGGACCACAAAATAATATTCAATATTAAGTACTTTAAGCACAGAAATTCTTCTTGCCTCCTATATAGAAAATAAACTAATAGAATGTGGAATTTTAAAAACAGCAAGCATTTTCTCCAAGCAGAAACACTTACAGGGGCTTTTATTAGAACATAAAGAATTGAGGGAGTTATTTAGGCTGTTAAGACCTCCAACTTTTAAAAAAAATTTCCAAGTGGCTGGGGCACACTAAAAGCCTCTGATCCCCCATCTTGGAAAACAAAGAGTTGGCAGTCTTAGACCCTGAGGAGGAGACTTATGAACACCTCTATGCATAAAAACTAGAAAATCCAGAGGAAATGGATACATTTCTGGAAACAGACCACCTCTCAAGACTGAAACAGGAAGAAATCAAAACCTTGAATAGACCAACATTGCGTTCAAAAATGGAATCAGTAATATAAAACCTACCAACCAAAAAAAGCCCCAGACCACTTGAATTCACAGCCAAATTCTACCAGGTGTTTAAGGAAGAGGTGGTACCAATTTTACTCAAAGTATTCCAAAAATTAGAGGAGTAGGGACTCCTCTCTAACTCATCCTCTGAAGCCAGCATCACCATGATACCAAACCCTGGCAAAGACACAACGAAGAAAGAAAACTATAGGACAATATCCCTGATGAACATAGACACAAAAGTCCTCAACAAAATACCAGCCAGCTGAATCTCTAGTAGTATGTCAAAAAGTTAATTTACTACAATGAAACAGGCTTTATTCTTGTGATGTAAGGTTGGTTCAACATAAGCAAATCAACAAATGTGATTCACCACATAAACGATTAAAAACAAAAACCATATGATGGTCTGAATAGACATGGAAAAAGCATTTAATAAAATCCAACGTCTCTTCATGATAAAGACTCTCAACAAAGTAGACATTAAAGAACATACCTCAAAATAATTAGAGCTATTTATGACAAACTGATAGCCAACATCATACCAAATGTACAAAACCTGGAAGCATTGCCCTTGAAAGTTGGATTAAGACAAGGATGCCCATTCTCACCATTCCTATTCAACATAGTACTGAAAATCCTAGCCACAGCAATCAGTCAAACGAAAGAAATAAAGAGCATCCAAACAGGAAAAGGAGAAGTCAGACTATTTCTCTTCACTGATGATATGATTCTATACCTAGTAAACCTAGAAGTCTCCTCCGAAAGGCTCCTGGAGCTGATAAATGTCTGCAGTCAAGTTTCAGGATACAAAATCAACGTACAAAAAGCAGTAGCATTTTATTTGCATTTTTGTTTTACTTTAAGTTCTGGGATACAGGTGCAGAACGTATAGGTTTGTTACACAGGTATACGTATGCCATGGTGGTTTGCTGTATCTATCAACCTGTCATGTAGGTTTCAAGTCCCACATGCATTAGGTATTTGTCCTAGTGCTCTCCCTCTCCTTGCCCCCCAACTCCAGCAGGCCCCAGTATGTGATGTTACCTTCCATGTGTCCATATGTTCTCATTGTTAACTCCCAGTTATGAGTGAGAACATGTAGTGTTTGGTTTTCTGTTCCCTTGTTAGTTTGCTAAGAATGATGGTTTCCAACTTCATCCATGTCCCTGTAAAGGACATAAACTCATTCTTTCTTTCTTATGGCTGTGTAGTATTCCATGGTCTGTATGTGCCACACTTTCTTTAGTCTATCATTGATGGGCATTTGGGTTGGTTCCAAGTCTTTGCTATTGTGAAGAGTGCTGCAATAAACATACATGTGCATGTGTCTTTATAGTAGAATGACCTATATTCCTTTGGGTATATACCCAATAATGGGATTACTTGGTCAAATGGTATTTCTGGTTCTAGATCCTTGAGGAATAGCCACACTGTCTTCCACAGTGGTTGAACTAATTTACACTGCCACCAACAGCGTAAAAGCATTTCTATTTCTCCATATTTTTGACAGCATCTTTTATTTCCTCACTTTTTACTGATTACCATTCTAACTGGTGTGAGATGGCATTTCGTTGTGCTTTTGATTGGCATTTCTCTAATGACCAGTGATGATGAACTTTTTAAAATATGTTCGTTGGCTGCATAAATGTCTTGTTTTGAGAAACATCTGTTCATATATTTTGCCTACTTTTTGATGGGGTTGTTTTTCTCTCGTAATTTTGTTTAAGTTCCTTGTAGATTCTGGATATTAGACCTTTCTCAGATGGATAGATTGCAATGATTTTCTCCCATTCTGTAGGTTGCCTGTTTACTCTGATGATAGTTTCTTTTGCCGTGCAGAAGCTCATTAGTTTAGATCCCATTTGTCAATTTTGGCTTTTGTTGCAATTGCTTTTGATGTTTTAGTCATGAAGTCTTTGCCAATGCTTACGTCTTAAACGGCATTGGCTAGGTTTTCTAGGGTTTCTATGGTTTTAGGTTTTACATTTAAGTATTTAATTCATCTTGAGTTAATTTTTGTGTAAGGTGTAAGGAAGGGGTCCAGTTTTTGTTTTCTGCATATGGCTAGCTAGTTTTCCCAGCACCATTTATTAAATAGAACATTATATCAAAAAAAAGCTACATGCACTTATATGTTTGTTGCCTCTCTATTCGTAATAGCAAAGACATGAAATTAACCTAACTGCCTATCAGTCATGGATTGATAAGAAATTGTGGTACAAACATAACATGGAATACCATGTGGCCAGAAAGAATAATGAAATCACATCTTTTGCAGTAACATGGTGGAGCTGGAGGACGTTATCCTAAGTGAATTAACACAAGAACAAAACACTAAATACTGTATGTTCTTTCTTATAAGTAGGAGCTAAATATTGGGTACACATGAACATAAAGATGTGAGTGATAGACATGGGGACTACTAGAGGAGGTAGGGGGGCACGGTTTGAAAAACTGTTAAGTATTGTGCTCACTACCTGGGTGATGGGATCAATTGTATCCTAAATCTCCCTCTTTTTTTTTTTTTGACTGTACCTCCCTCACTTTTTTTTTTCTTTTTTTATATCCTAAATCTCAACATCAGACAATATACCATGAAACAAGCCTACACATATACCCCTTAAATTTAAAATACAAGTTCAAATTATTAAAAATAAAGACTTCCCAAAAGAAATATCCTGAAAATTAATTTAGAAGCTGGTTTTTAAAGTTGTATTTTTTCTAAATTACCTGCATGAAAAAAATTACTTGATAATAACTGTTTTTGAGCACTTCCCATTTTCTCAAAACTCATGCTCTATATTTATAGAAGGGACTTTAATCCTCATGAGGCCAGGACAGTGGGACTGTGTAGAAGGGAGAAGTGGAAACCACACGGCGGCACTGAGTACATTTAATTTGTTTTTATTAATGAAACAAAATATTTCCTATAAGCAAATAAATGCTGTAATAGAATTCTAAGGTAGTATCCCCAAGATCCATACCCCTAGTTATCCAGTCAAACACTAACCTACGTACTACAGGAAAGGGACTCTGCAGATGGAATTATGGTTACTTATCAGCTGACCTTAAAACAGGGAGATTACCTGGAGTATCCAGTGGGTCCAATGTTTATCACACAAGCGTTGAGAAGTAGGAGAGGGAGGAAAGTAGAAGCATCAAGTCAGAGAGATGTGGTGGAAGAGGAAGTAGCAGAGGAGTGATGTGGAAAAGGAAAAGGGGGTAGCAGGTAGATTAGAAGTATGACAGGGACTCAACCTTTGAAGATAGAGAGCCAGTGCCATGAGTCAAGAAATGTGAACAGTCTCTAGTAGCTAAGAAATAATTGCCCCCATCTCCACCATCAACCAGTAAGTAAAATGGGAACTTAGTCCTATAGCAGCATGGAAAGGAGTTTCACCAACATTCTGAATGATCCTGGAAGCTGATCCATTTCCAGAGCCTCCAGAAGGAAATTAGTACCTGTTGATTTTGATTTAGAACTTGTACTTTGAGCAGAAACCAACTTAGCCAACCTGAACTTCTGACCTACAGATACTTGAGATAATACAGTTGTATTGTCTTGTCCTAAGTCATTCAGTTTCTAGTAATTTGTTATAGCAGCAATAGAAATGAACACAAATGCAAAGGAATTTACTACAACAAAATTAACCTTCAACTTCTAGCATATTGGAGATGCACAAAGAAAGTCCTTTAAACACTTAGACAACAAATGGAGCAAATGTAACAAGCTCAGTGCTAAAACTGGACTTTTTTACTTTATGTCATCAGGAAGGAAAAGTTTTATCTGTTTAGCCAGAAAAACATGCATGTAAGAAAAGATTCTTTTCCAAACGTCCTCCTTCTTAAATGAAGATTGTGATTGTTATGCCATAAGAAAAGGAAAAATCTTGTCTCCTTTTTCTATTTCTTTCTAGTCTACAGTACACTACACTCAGATTTGTTTATCAGAAATGACTACCTACCATGATTTTCCTTCTTGGCAAACATCAATAAAATAAAACACCAGGAGAGACTATTGATTGAGAGGTTTTTTGTTGTTGTTGTCTGTTTTTTCAGTCTTAGCTTTAAATTCTGATTCAGCTGTGTATTGGTTAAATGAGTTTGGAAAATTTAACTTTTCTATATCTTGACTCTTCTCATGATGAGGATAAAGCTTCTTACCTGTATTGTGTTGTTGAAATAACTAAATGAAATAATGTTTATTTTCGAACACTGCCTAGCATACTGTAGGCATTCATCAAATAATAGTTATTCTTTTTACCATATGCAGGTTTTTTTTTCTTGACTACCAAATCTTACTCTAATTATGGTCCAGTTTAAGTAGCACAATTCCATTTTTTGACTGCTTGTAATTGAGGAGTTTCTTTTAACATTTATAAATACTGTAAATGTTATAAGAATTTATAAATCACTTTGTTTTCCTAACATTATTCTAAACTGTTTTTGAGCAGGAACCATAAAGCACACAGTAGGCTCTCAGGAAGCAAATGTAGGTAGTTTAGACATCTTAGTAAAGTAGTTTTTACTTTGCTTGATTACGTATGTCAGTGCGCACACAGGCTTTATTTTTCCTGCACCAGGAATGCCAAAAAATGTGAAGAAAAAAAT
This sequence comes from Cacajao melanocephalus, assembly GCA_963573385.1. NCBI lineage: Eukaryota > Metazoa > Chordata > Mammalia > Primates > Pitheciidae > Cacajao > Cacajao melanocephalus. The sequence goes on along the minus strand of CAUYLG010046658.1, from coordinate 96,691 downwards.
CCATCCTCACTGGACATACAGCCAAGTACCCAAGCTACAGTGCCAGCCATCTTACAAGAGAGACTAATCTTGAAAGAATGCCAGCATAATTTTGCAGGCCCCTGAGATTTGGCTTGTTCAGATAAGTTTCAGATAAGCATCTGCACTTTTGGTGGCACATCCAAATCCAATCCACACAGCCAGCCTAGAGAGCACCATCCATCACCATGGCTGGAACCAGTGAGAATCCATCCTGATGGGGATTTATTGCAGGAAATAATCCTTCTTTTCTCTAAAATTTGTTTCAAATCTGGGCATCTTAACTCCTACTGAAAACTCCAGTGGTGAGCTGCACGGCTTTCTGACTTTTCCCAGTGCATTTTAATTAGCTACCTCTTAATCACTGACTTACACATTTTGGTGCATTGTGGAGAAGATAAAAAGGAAACTCTGATTCACCCTTAGGGAGGATTTCATAAGGAAACTGGAAATTTCTTTAGAATTATTGATCAGTACCTATCCTGAGCATAATTATACTCACTTTTTTTCTTCCTATGTCTTCGGTTCATCGAGCATTTCTTTCTTCATTTATTTTCCTATCCTTTGTTAAAGTTTTATTATTTGAAACTTTTTAGAGTTATATTATCTTTCCTGACTCATAAAGAGACTTTGAAAATATATTCTGTGTCATCTCAGTATTTATATATTCAGTTCACCTTGAACATTTTTCATTGCGGATGGGCTTCCTGTACGAGCTCTTTTCTCAGGGTGAATTGTACATTCCTTTAGGTCTTGCAATGGGTGCATAGGGAACTTGTGAGATCTATGGCTCAAGGCTCTGGAGAGAACCTCTTTGCTGAGGAATACTTGGAATCTGGGAATTGTTTTTGAAGCTGCTGGGTGCTTGCTTTTTCTTGTTGTTTAAATGTGGGTTTATTAGTTTCCTATTACTGCTGTAAGAAATTACCACAAATTTGGTGGCCTAAAACACCACACTTGTATTCTCTTACAGTTCTAGAGGCTAGAAGACAAAAATCAGTTTCACGGGACTGAAATCAAGGTGTCAGCAAGGCCATGCTACCTCCGGAGGCTCTAGGGGAGAATCTATTCCTTGCTTCTTCCAGCCTCTGGTGACTAGCATTCCTTCACCTGCGGTCACATCACTATGATCTCTGCCTCCTGGTCACATGGCTCTTCCCACCTTCTGTCTGTAGTCTAATCTCACTCTACTTCTCTCTTGTAAGAACACATGTAATTGCATTTAGGACCTACTTGGCTAATCCAGGATAACCTCATGTCTGGATCCTTAATTTTGTCATATCCATTATATCCACAAAGGTGTTTTTCATCTCAGGTAACATTCACATCCCAGGGATTAGAACCTAGTTGCCTTTGAGAGTTGGGAGACCATTATTTAGCCTGACACATAGGGATGGAAATTTCTAAAACATCACTTTTCAGTTATCTAAGGGCAAGATAATAGTGCTTATCTTTTGTATCCATTCATATTCTAACATTACTAACTCATACATAGAAAAAGGTTCAATAGAAAAGCTCATCAATTAAATGAACACGCACATAGAAAAAACTAATACAGGCTTTTGTGTACTTACCGTGCATGTGTCAGACCTATGACAAATGCTTTTCTCTGAACATTGCTTGTAGGCTCTGTTTCTCTCATGCTTCCATCATTCTTCCCTTTCATCTACCCTTATTCCATCAGACTTCATCAATTTTCTCCTCCCTCCCTCCCTCCCTCCCTCCCTTCCTTCTATATTTCCACCTAGCAGGTAAAATAAATGGATTAAAGTAAAGTATACCTGGTTGGTACTGGTCATTTTTACAGCAAATTAAAGTTATTAGTAGGAAAATGTAAATGTTGAGTTTAAACAACCAAATTAAATACGAAAAATGCAGTCAGCTATTCGGAAATGCCCACCCTTTGGAAGGCTTCACTGGGTATAGAAACCCCCTGCAGATGATTGCTGAAAATTTTTGGGTTCATCAGAGTGTTGAGCTTTTCGTTTGCCCTTGTGAATTCTCCATTGATGATGATGAATAGAACCACTTCTGGCACTCAAATTAAAAGTAAACAGAGTAGGGCCTCTCATGTGCAACCAATAAGTTGTGGCCAATTATGATATTAAGGACATCAGTGTCCTTCAAACTTACCAGGAGCAGTCAGATGGTGAGAGGTCAGGAGGCAGCAATACAATCAGGCTATTAGTGTTAAATATTACTGATTTAAATGGTAGCTCTCAATTATCCATGCTAATGGGGGAGACAGGAGGCATGGAGAAATGAAAACTGGAATGATAATAGTAATAATAAAAAATGCTTCCCAGCTATTCCTTTGAATATCCTCTAGTGTTTAATCAGGGCAAAAAAAAGAAGAATAGATGGAATTGTCTACTCTTACCTTTGTGACTTCTGGGCATGATTTTAGCAAGCACAGTACTGGTTCTACAGGGATATGTGGGCAATGGGGGAAGTCGTTCTGTGACTTTCTCTGTCTGATCCTGTTTCACATTTGACTCTCAGGGCTGCTTTTACTTATTTTTTAAATTTAATTTAATTAATTTATTTTTTGAGATGGAGTCTTGTTCTGCTACCCAGGCTGGAATGCAGTGGGATGATCTCGGCTCACTGCAACCTCTGTCTCCCAGACGCAAGTAATTTTCCTGCTCAGCCTTCTGAGTAACTGGGATTACAGGCACCTGCCACCATACCTGGCTAATTTTTGTATTTTTTCTTAGTAGAGACAGGGGTTCACCATGTTGGCCAGGCTAGTCTTGAACTCCTGACCTCAAGTGATCCACCCACCTTGGCCTCCCAAAATGCTGAGATTACAGGTGTGAGCCACTGCACCTGGCTGCTTTTACTTATTAACAGCAGTGACATGTTAGTTATGATACCATCTTAATATTTAAGACGGTCGCTTCTTTAAGCTTAAACCCCCTGTTCCTTACAGTGCAGATTCTCCTGCTTATGCTGGTACCACTGACTTCTGAGTGTGCTTTCCCATCCTGAGCCACTGTCAACACGAGCAGCTCCGGTGTACACTCCAAACAAGATTCCACTAGGTGAGAGGAAGCAGATTCTTTGATCTCCACAGGACATCTGAAAGGTCAGTCAATGCCACCCTAAACATAAATCCTCTAATATGCCATCTGTTTTCATTGTAAAGCTTGGAATCTATGATTACATGCCACAACTTTGCTTCTGAACTGTGAGTTTGCTTTCAATGTTTTTAAGCAGCTTATGGGGGCCCATGGTCAAGTCTGAGTTTCCCAGATCTCATTTAGTTTTTATGTTGCTGTGAACATTCTGAAGGAATTTGCCATCCAAATTCGACTGTTATCAAGATTCAACTCAAATATCTCTTGAAGCCTTATCTAGTCTCTCACAATGGAAATGAGCTTTCTTTGGTCTATAATTAATAAACATTTTTTGGAACATCTCATTTTATCGTATTAAGCTATTGTTGTTATTTTAAGCATTTTTTAAAAATTTGGAGACAGAGCCTCACTCTGTCACCCAGGCTGGAGTGCAGTGGCACAATCTCAACTCACTGCAACCCCCACCTTCTAGGTTCAAGTGATTCTTGTGCCTCAGCCACCCAAGTAGCTGGAGTTACAGGCATGCACCATCACGCCCAGCCAAATTTTGTATTTTTAGTAGAGATGGGGTTTCACCATGTTGGCCAGGCTGGTCTTTAACTCTTGGCCTCAAGTGATCCAACCGCCTTGGCCTCCCGAAGTGCTGGGATTATAGGCGTGAGCCACTGCGCCTGGCCTATTTTCAGCATTTTATATTGGTACAGCAGGCTGCATCAAGAAAAGTTCAATGTTGTGAACAAACAGTCAAATCATCTGCTTGTCTGAGGCACTCTTGGTCAAATCGTTCCTGGAGTATTGGGTTTAGTTTGGGTCCTCTTTCTGAGGGACATTGACAAACCAGAGTAGGGAAACGGTAATGACCAAAAGGGCAGAGAGTCTGGAAACCATGCTGTCCAAGAAGCATGGGAAAATCTGAAGCTGTTCAGCTCACAGCAGTGCCCAAAGTGTGTTCCCATAAAACTGCGCTTCCCCAACAATTTCTATGTTAACTTTTTATATTATTGCTCATTTAGTGATTCATTTTTCATACTAGACTTTATGCTCTGGGAAATCAGCAATCATTTTTATCTACTGTAGTGATCCCAGCACATATCACAAAGCCTGGTGCAATGTAGGTGCCTAATGAGTATTTGTTGAATGAATGAATGAAGTGATAAATTTTCTATTGCACTGTAATTCTGTGTGATGTGAAGGTGAAATTGGGAGAAATAAGATTTTTGTGGTCAAATGGGTTTGGAAAGTGCTTGCTGTAGTGCAGGCAGATGGGTTTTCTTATTGCTAGGACACTCACAGTTTCAAGAGAACAAGAAGTATATTTTCAAGACAGGATTAGAATATACTATATTTTTCTAAGTGTGTTTCACTATGGAATACTATTTTTTTTCATCACAAAGCATTCTATGGCAATGCTGTCCATAAGAAAGGACAGGAGATATGATAGGGGACTTTAAATACTTGAAGGGTTGTTGTCTGTTAAGAAAGACAGAAAAAGGACCAGTGAGTAGAAATTGTAATGGTGCATTTTTTTTTTATTTTGCACAAAGATTTGGCTAAAAATAAAAGTAATACAAAAATGGAATAGACAGGCTCCTATGGCTGTGAATTCTGTCTCCCTGTTGAAGCAGCTTTGAATAGAAGCTGAACATTCCTGAGGAGAGTTGCAAGGGCTGAATTATCCATGGACTGGAAGATTGTATTAGGTGACCTCCAAAGTCCCTTCCAAAGCCAAAGGTGTAGTATTCTATATTTTCTCTTTCTCTTGTTTGCAAGTTTCTTGCCAAGAAGACATTGTTATCTCCTCAATGTCCATGTCCCCTCCTCCAGTGTTTCATAGTAGACATTTTATAAGCATTTGCATATGACTTGATTGGTCTTTACGTTATTACAGAAGTTAAAAGAATTGTAATGGAGACATATTCACTATAACATAGAAAACTTCTGTATAAAACTAGTTTTCTTATAATTAGAAAAGAGACAATCTTAATAAGAAGCTGTCTTCTGGAAATACATAGAAACATAGGATTTAAGGGTATGGTATAATTGCTGATGCTATCTTTCTATATTTCTTTCTTCACAACCTCAAATCCAGGATCTTCACTCCCATTTTACTGGTGAACCTTGACTTACAACAAATGAGTTGTAATCATGTGGATGAAATTTGTAATCATTGTTGTGAAATTTGAAAGCATATTGAATGATTCAGACATTATAAGCTAATTATCTGCAACTGTTAGACTGGATATAGAGAGATAGTTCTTTTATCGGGATTCTGCTGTTTATGTGTTTCTGTTGTTTGGCTTGCCATTTGACCAAACAATAACATGTTGGGAAGTTAGAAAGTATGCAGAGGTTGAGTCCTTTGGTACCAAACCCAGGCTAGTGCTGTGTGCTTCAGGCTTTCCTGCAGGATTGTTCTTAATCCAGATTTCAGCTGTGCTTGCTGTTGTTGTCTACGTATTTTGCAATTTGTTTTTATTAAGCTATCCAGAGTTGGCTTTTGTTACATGCTACCAAATGAACAGTAACAAATACAATGTGTTTAGATGGAAAACGTGGAAATCGAGGGTATGAGAAATAAGAGCCTAGAGCTGTGCTTTCCAATAGAAATACAATGCAAACCACAGAGGTAACTAACATTTCTAGTAGCCACTTTCAAAAAGTTAAGAAAAAGGTGAAATTAACTTCAGTAATACCTTTAATTCTACATGCTATATTCAAAATGGTATCATTTCAACAATAATTTTTATAAAATTATTATAAAAAATTGAGGTGTTATTTACATTCTTTTTTATTCATGGCATACCTTGATTCATATGCTAACTTTTCATCAGAGATAATTGCTATCTATATGGATTTCATAAAACTTACAGTTAAAAATGTAGATTCACTTACTTAAGTTGTTCCAAACACACTAAAAAGTTTTTCAATAACCAAAATAATTATTGGCAAATAATTAACATTCAGTCTCTTGCTCACACCAGCCACGTTTCAAAGGCTGCCCGATTGGACACTGCGGGTCTAATCCTCACTTCTAATGGATCATCAAATGGAAGACTTGGACCTCTCTACAGACCCAGGTTTCCTTTACTTCCCCACCCCACAACCATCCCTTCTTCTAAACCTTCACACTCTACCATGCTTTACTGTATAGATCGGGATCCAGCCTGGAAAGTGTAGTATACCACATACCTTATGTGGCATGAGGAATTGCAAACAGTCAGGATTTAATATAGAAAATACATTACAAAGCTGTTAGTGGGCTGAAAGATCAAAAAGGAAAAACTGAGACAATAAAAAATAGCCACCACCCTTGGAACTGAAGAAAACTAAAGGAATCACCCCAAACTAGGAGCTGCGAATGCAAGCCCCATCCAGTTGGTGTTCAGGTTTCTGGTGAGCCACCAGATTCAAGCTGCCGAGGCAGGTCTGAGAGTGGCTCAGAAGCTGGCTGTAGTCACATGCTGGTGCTAGACCCACAGCCCCTGCTTGAGTGACACTGACAGGAACACGTTGGAATAATAGGAAAGAAGTCCTTTTTACCTCCTCCCCTCTTCCGGTTTCATTTTTGCTCCTTACATCATCAGGGCTTACTATGAAGCCTGGGCTTCATAGAGCAAAGGATAGAAGCATGGACTTAGAGCTGAGAAAAAACAGGTGAATAGCTGGTACAGACATTCCTGGAAACGCTCACCCCTCCACTGCAGGAGCTGCTCTTAACTTGTATGGCTTCCTCAGTTCCAGCAGAGGGCCCTGGCTGTGGTCTTCCCACTGCTTTGATGGTATACAGTTAGAGCCCTTTGGGAAGAAGGCCTTCCTGGGTGTATAGGAGTTTTGAGAGCAGATCTTATTGTCTAGGTCAAGACTAACATAAGTCTAGAGTTTAGCTCAAAGAAATTGTTTCTGACTGGACTGGTATTGATAAGTGTTTGGGGCTCGGTGATGGAATATTTTTGTTATGCTGATTCACCTATGACCAAGTCTATTTTTAGGGGCAGCTTTATTTTTGCAAATGGTTGGTACCTGCAGCCTAACTATGCTTCATAGCGTATCTAGATTTTGCTGTACCATCCTATAAATGGGCACAAAGGGGATTTTCAATCTTTATCACATCCTTTCTATGGGAGGAGGGAATCACCTTTCTTTCTCTTCAAAAATGGCTTTTAAAACACTCTTGTCTTTACCACTGAAGCTTATGACAGCACAGAGCACTCTAAAGAGATTTGCAGTGTATCTCTCTCTTGAAGGTAAGACTCTAGAGTAGCTGTGCTTCTTTTCTGAAAGGGAGGTAGATGGAGAGGGAGATGCTCTGATGAGGCTGCAGCAACCAGGCCCAGTCCTAGGGCTGAGCAAGTTACGATGAAGCGCTAGTTCCAGGCCCCGACTCCAACACCCCATTTCCCCATTCACATTCAAAGGCAAGTGGGATTATTTTAGCAAGAAAGATATATTTGTAGACTTAATGCTGCATATGTTTGAACTCTTTCCAAAATGATGTATTCATCAATGCTTAAAACATTTTGAAAGCTCTGTGTAATGGGAGGCCACATTAGCCATTTCCTGGCAATGCGATGTGTTTGTGTTTGGGTTACAGTTCAGTTCTTGGCTTCCTCATCACACAGCAGTTGGAATGAGTCTTTGAATTAGCATGAAATGACACGGTTTATTTTGTTTAGTCGATTTGGTCTTTACAAAGCTGGTGCTTATTGCTCCTGAACCTGATGTGAGCATTTGACTCTGATAGGCTGGAAGAGAAGAAAGGAGAAATCCTGACGATAGTTTTGACTCTGGGTTTCTCATCAAAAAGGAAAACAGCCAATTCCCCTGCACCCTCTGTTCCTGCCACGAAACAAAAATCAAGCCATGGCAGGAATCTACACAGAAGAATAAAACTCATTAAAGAGAATCCTTTGTGTTTGATTATAGTATGCCCTCTCTCCTGCCCCAGCCCATAAAGGTAGATAAAATTAAGTTCTACATTTTCTGGCTTTGCCTACAATGTTACCAAAAAAAAAAAAAAAAAAGCCACCATAAATTAAAATTTCCCCCTTTTGGATGTGGAAATAATCAAGACATAAATTACAGAGAAGTTAATGAACACAGATTCTGTAGTATGACACCCAAGGTTTTGCTCTTTTATTTGGAATCCTTCTAACACTTAGAGTCCCTTCCTTTAAGTTCCTGGCAGATGTTTTATTGTTTCTGCTGTTTTTCTTCTGAGGCTGTACATTAGGTTAAAATACCACAAATTGCTGCTATTATAGTGAGAGTCACAGAAGCTATAATTCTTTGTGACAGGCAGAGGAAATGTGACATGTTTAGGAAACCCTGTCACTGATGTTAACACTCAGATCTTCAGGCAAATGTTTAATGACAGACTCAGCATGCTGCACAAAGTTTGTTATCTACCCAAGCAAAAGGTTACTCGTAGAGAACTATAAATACTGTTTGGAAAATGTCTCTAGACAATGGTCGGTTCTTTTTCCCCTTCTTTACTCCTTAATCTGTAATCATAGGATAAATATCACATCTGAGACAAATCAGACAGATTTTCTTTCTTAGCGTTCCTGTTTGTATATCCAAGTATCTTATTTTCAGGCAGCATCCAGGGCATTGGGCTAAGCAATCTTTCTGGGTTTTAATCTGATGTTAGTATAGACATTTGAGTCCTTCAAAATCTTGTAGGGTGTGGTCACTGGGAATAGTATATAAATGTTGGCAGGATGACTCAATTATCTTCTAGTGATCTCACAGCAAAGTCACTAATATTATATATCCAACAAATAAAACATTTCCCTAAAACAAATATTTCATGAAATAATTACATACAATTTTTGTGTTGTCTAACTTGGAATTTCTGAAACTCGGCATTGTAGACACTTTGGGCTGGATAATACCTTGCAGGGAGCTGATGTGTGCAAGGTGGGAGGCTTAGCAGCATCACTGGATCCACCCTGGAGATACTTGTGTACACCATCTCCTACAGTAGTGACAATCAAATATGTCTTCAGATATTGCCAGATGTCCTCTGAAGGGCAAAATCATTCCTTGTTGAAAACCATGATGAAACTCTATGTCCCTTTCTACTTCTCTTTCCAGTCTCCAAACTAATGATTTTAAATGGATACATAGAATTTATCATGCCATCTTGTTGGCCAAGTGTATAGTTTTCGCTACTGTCTAAAAAGGTCTTGTATACATATGTATGTTTTTCTGCTCGAGACATTCACAGGGTATTATCTGTGGTGAGAAAAGAAAAAATTCAGCCAAATTAAATTTAAAAGAGTTTAACTGAGCAATGAATGATTTGTGGATCGGGCAGCCCCCAGAATCACAGCAGATTCACAGAGATTCCCGTGCAGCCATGTGTTGGAAGAAGATTTATGGACAAAAAAAGAGAAATGATGTACAGAGATCGGAAGTGAGGTACAGAATAGCTAGATTGGTTACAGGTTGGTGTTTGCCTTATTTGAACCCAGTTTGAACACTTACCAGTGGATGAATGGTTGAAGTATGGCTGCTGGGATTGGCCAAGACTCAGCTATTGTTATAAGTGAATACTCTTAAGTTAGGTTTCTCAATCTTGTTTACCTGTTAAGCTAGGTTGCAGTTTGTCTACAAGGACTCAAATATGGAAATAAATATGGCATTCTCGGGCCATATTTAGTTCTCTTTAACAGTGGTACTTACTGCATTCCACCAATTACTATAGGTACAAGTGTATGTTCATAGTAACCCTTCTTATGTACACAGCTGGTATTCAATATGATAAAATAGAAAAAGAATAGATATTTCTAGATCACTCCTCACTTAGAATTTGCATTATTTTGTTTGCTTTTTTCTTTCATTTTTTTTAAAGTAATGAAAGAAAAAAAAATCACTAGGAAAGTATAAAGACAGAAAATTAAGATGACCCAAATTTCGTCCCCCAGAAATAACAATTCTTAACCACGTGGTTCATTTTTTCCCAGTATTTTTCTGTGCATTTTTATTTAGTGTTAAAAAAATTTAATATGTTCTAAGCATTTTCTCTATGAAAGATTTTTAGAAGCATCATTGTAATAGCTCCTCTTGCAGAAAAAAAGACCTTAGGAATGTAAGATGCTGTATAGAGGAAGAGCATTGCAGGAGGAAGACAGTAAAGAGGAAGACTGCCTTGTGCCAAGCAGGGGAGTTGGGATCTGGTGAGAAGGATCTTTTACACTCACATGGGGGAGGAGAAAGGAAGGTGAATCTCATACTCATAAATTAGTTAATTTCAAAAAGCCTAAATATAAAGGATGCTGGTCACACACACTTGAAAGGTGTCCCAGAGATTTGTCTGTAAAAGATAAAAGACCTGACTTTTGTTTTCTTTCTCAAAATACTTGAAAGGAGCCCTCACTTATTATGGAGGAGCTGATTTCTTCCTCATTCTGTATTATTCTGTTTTGTAAAGTAACTAATTTTATTATTTCTAATTTTAAGTAGCACATTCCTTAATTCGACTGATATTATGGTGTCTGTGCCAAAAGCAAGGCTCTGTGCTAGGTACTGAGGGCTGAACAGTGACCACAGAGAACAAGGTCTCTGGTCTCAAGGAGCTAACGGGTCACTGGGGGACTCAGACAATCACCAAGTAAACAATGAGTAAACGACATTTGCTCACCTGGGGAAAGGTGTCTACTGTGTGGATTTTACTGTCGATATGATAGTGTTTTTGTAACATCTCAGTCTAGTTCTTCCTTGTCTAGATCCATTTTTGAATGGTTTCTCTAGTTTTCATAGTTGAGTGTCTTCAGGTGGAAATAAAAAGCAGATGTTGTTATTACTTTTTTTTGGTCCATTTAGAAAATTTACTGCAGAGGAGGTCAGTTTCTGAATTCTCTTCTTTTGCACTTATCTTTTGCATCATAAATTTTTTTCACAGGCCTTATGGCTCTTCTCCTAACTAGAAAGTCCTCTTAGATTGTCCTCTAATTGACTTTTAAAAATCATCTTTTATTCTAGTCTATTTTATTTGATTCATATATGTAATTCATATATTTTATTCATTTATCCATCTTATTTATATGCAACTCAACTTCTGAATTTTAAAGATGTGGCTTCATAAGCTTTTACAAACATAAGCAATGGTGTTAATCACTACCACACTTGTGATATAGAACATCCTCATCATTCCATGAAGTTCTCTTCATCCTTCTGCAGTAAGTTCCCTCTCTCTCTCCTGACAACTTATGATCTGCTTTCTGTTACTATGGTTTTGCTTTTCCTAGAAATTCATATGAATAGAATAATAGTTTATAGCTGTTTGCATCTATTTTCTTTCACTCAGCATAATTCATTTGAGATTTATTCCTGTGGTTGTATGAGTAGTTTATTCTTTTTCATTGCTGAGTAGTAGTCCATTGTATGAGTATACCACAATATTTTTATTCATTCACCCATTGGTAGACATTTAGATTGCTTCCAGTTATTGACTTTTATGAATAAAGCTGCTATGAGCATTTGAATATGAGTATTTGTGTAGATATTTAATTTCATTTCTCTTAGGTTGTGGCAGCAGAATGTTGGATCCCCCAAAGATGCCCATTCCTTAATCTGGGAAACTGTGAATATGTTACATAGCATGGCAAAATGGAATTAAGACTGGAGATGTAATCAAGGTTGCTAATGAGCTGACCCTAAAGTGAGGAGTCTGTCCTGTATTTTAGCTGGGTTAGTCTAATCACATAATTTGTTAAAAGTGGAGGGCTATTATCCTTAGCAAAGTAACACAGAAACAGAAATCTAAATACTGCATGTTTTCACTTATAAGTGGGAGCTAAATGATGAGAACTCCACATGGACACAAAGAAGAGAACAACACACACTGGGGCCTATCAGAGGGTGGTGGGTGGAAGGAGGGAGAGGATCAGGAAAAATAATGGACACTAGGCTTAATATCTGGGTGATAAAATAATCTGTACAACAAACCCCCATGATGCATGTTTACCTATGTTACAAACCTGCACATTCTGTACATGTATCCCTGAACTTAAAAGTTCACTTTTTTTTTTTTTAAAGTAGAGGGCCTTCCCTGGCTATTGTAGAGAGACAGAGATGGCTCCTTGAGAAGGACTTGACCCACCATTGCTAGCTTTGAAATGAAGATAGAAGGGACAAGGAATACAGGCATGCTCTGGAAGCTAAAAAAGTTAAGAAAATGGGTTTTCCCCTAGAAACCCCAGAAAGAATGCAGCCCACTAACACCTTGATTTTAGCCCAGTGAGATCTGTGCTTGAACTTGTGATTTACAGAACTGTATGATAATACATTTGGGTTGTTTTAAGCTACTGAATTTATGGGAATTTGTGACAGTGATCATGGAGACAAATACATGGGTCAATACTTGGGAGTGGGATTGCTGGGTCATGTGAAAAGTATGTTTAAATTTATAAAAACCCACCAAACTGTTTTCCAAAGTGGCTGTACTTTTACTGACTTTTTAAAAAGTAGGATTAGGCTGGGTTCTAAACATAGGCAAGTTTCTCTGCCATTTTTTTTTTTTTTTTTAATAAAAATCCTTCCAGATCCAGAATCCAGAGACAGGAGAAAAAGCAGGAGACGCCTATCCCCCAGGTCTAGCCGTTTGGGGGTTTTGGGAGACTGCAGAATAAGAGTTGTAGCTGGGGGGCTTTCACAAGGCCATTCACACAGGTAGTATTCCCAGAGAAAGGTTCGCTCATGCCTGTTTCTCTGATTGGTGGGCTTGCATTGCCATAGAGGCCAGAGAAAGCCAAAGGGCTAGGCTTCTCCATTACCCTCTTCATTCCCTTTGAGCTCACCCTCGCTCCAACACTTGCTATTGCGAGTATTGGCACTGGTGGTATACAACAGTGCCTACTTCTACAAATGGAGGTCATTCTCTTTTGCCAGTTCATACCACAGGAACTGCATCTAATTGAAATTCATCCATATTTATGGTTTGTATGTGAAGCTACTCCTTATTTGCAACAAGGGTGAAAATTTTTCTCTCTAAGCATTTTCTGGCTATTTCAGCATGAATTTTGAAGAGTCCTAATATTAAAGAAAAAAATATTTATGCCTTTTGTTAAAGGGAGTAGGGAAGACTTTATTCAAAGGAGACTAATATAATGGGGGTTTTGCAGTAGGGGAGACAGATAAGGCCCACTCCAAATGCAACAAGGACGAGTGAGAAATTATAGTCAAGGAACAGGGTGGGAGTCAGTGGATGGAAAATTACTAAGAGGAAACTTCAGGGGTGAGGGAGGATTCTAGCTAACCTGTCTTGACAGGATTCTTGATGAAGGCAGGCCAGAGTGGTCAGATATCAAGGATGGGGCATGAGAAATTTGATCACATATCAAGAGTGGAGAATTTTTGCTAAACTGACCTGGCCTGATTCTTGCTAAAACTGGAGTAAGGGAGCCAAGTATAGAGCCGAGGATGGAGCATGGTTGAAAAGAGGGCTTAGAGCTGGACACTTGTGGCTCATGCCTGTAATCTCAGCACTTTGAGAGGCCAAGGCAGGTCTGGATCACTTGAGGTTAGGAGTTTGAGACCAGCCTGGCCAACATGGTAAAACCCCATTTCTACTAAAAATTAAAAAAAAATTAGCCAGGTGTGGTGATACCTGTAATCCCAGGTACTTGGGAGGCTGAGGCATGAGAATCACTTAAACCTGGCAGGCAGAGGTTGCAGTGAGCTGAGATTGTGCCACTGCACTTCAGCCTGGGTAACAGAGTGAGACTCTGTCTGAAAAAAAAAAAATAGACTTTGTCACTACTGGGTGACTGTGCTCAAGCTGCTCCTTGGTCTTTGATATACAGAGTTACACATATTTAAGAGATTTTTGGAAAAGACAATTTTCCTTGCTATTTTTAAAACCCTGGAAGACATTAATTTTATGTAGTCAATATAAGGGGAAGTATGATCAGAAAAATATATATTAGCCAAGCTAATATAAAAAAAGTACCTATTGTCTGTAATCTAAGCAATCCTTACGAATTGTACAAGAAAATCATGACCAGTAGAAAAGCAACTTTGCTACAGAATTGCTGTCAATTAGTTTGAATTTGAAAGATGAAGCCATTGATTTAAGAATTTTACTCTTCTGATTCTTCAGTTTTTCAGAAAAGCAGTTTTCAATTTTTATGAAAAGCCCCATTTCCAGACCATGGGCCAATGGTGGAGTGGATTTGAAGAGGGGCTGGGAAGATCCTGTGCATGTTGTGTTGTGTCACCAAAAAGGTGTCTGGGTCGGGGGTTGCTCAAAGTGAGGCCAGCATTGGGCATTCCATCTGCTCTGCGATCTTGCCTGTTGTGTGTGCTTGATGCGGACAGGCTTCTGAAGTGCTTTGTTGGCCATTGTTATGGCTGTGTTTGATTTTCTGAATCATACACAGCAATGACACCCAGATGGACTCTGTTCCTCGGGTTCCATTTCTGGAGCACGGATGTATTTGCTAACATCTATTGTGGGCGTGTTATCTTCCATAAGCAGCACGTGTTACGTTGCCTAAAGGGATGGCATCCTTGGCTTCTCGGCCCTCCACGAAGCATGGCAGAATTCCAGTGGCACATCTGCAGGCAGACATAAATGCTTTGAAGTACCTATTTTCACACTCAATAAATCGTTGCAAGATGCAGTCACATCACATAAACCTTTCTGTGGCTACCGATGCTTTAGGACAACCAAAATTTTCAGCACAACTGTCAAAGCTCTCTGATATGATAGAGTGGTGACACTCATGCCATTTTTCTTCAAAAGAAGGTTTTATATACACTTTATCCTTGTGCATACAAACCCCAACACTCTCTCCATTGGCTCTTGCCACCCAAACAGTGATTTGTACACCGGGGTTAACACAGAGGTTGTGACGGCCTTCAGGATGGCTCTCCAACAAGCTGCAGGGAAGTCATGGTGGCTTATGTTAGTGCAAAATTTTTTGAGGTAGTCAGACCTGTTTTCCAAATCTTTGCCTCTTCAAAGTTTTAAAAAAAGCATCAGCTGTGAATCCCCCACATTTTCCCAGCCCTTGCTGGAGACTTGTAGGTGTCAATGCTACGTTTCAGCTATACCATACAGAAATGAAAATGCAGGCTGGGGCTCTGCCCTCCCTAACCTGGTGCTTTGTGTTCAAGCTCAGTAAATACTGAAGTTCAATCACATTCTTCTCTGCAGAACGTAGTCAATTAGGCTCCTGCTAGTGATTGCATATTCTGATTGTACACAACAGACTGTCGTTTCTCTCTAAGGTTTCAGAGAAAAATTAAACGGTTTCCAAAGTTTCTAAAATTTAAACTCAACTAATGGGCTTACAAGCCATAATTGAGTTGGTGGGTCCTAAGCCAGATAAGGACCACTAATTGTTCAGTGCTTTCATGTTAATTAAATTATTTTCCCATTAGGAAAACTTGCTATTTACAAAGCATTATTAATGTACCATGGCCTTTGTCCCCACCCCTGCTTTTATATCTCTATAACTTGAACCTTTTAATAAACCAACTCTAAGCCCTGAAATATACTACTATTTGTTATTTTATTTTAAAATACTAAGCTTTCCTGAAATAAACTGTCAAGTAATTCTATTTGATTGTATCTTTTATTTTTGAGCTGAACATGTTATTTGGAAATACAAAACAAAGCAGATTAAAAAGAAAACAGTTGAAAATCTATCTCTTTATCACTAGTTTCTTGGGGAAATTTATCTAACATTATTTTTCTTTTTTAGTATGCTTGTTGTAATCCATTTATTTTCTTTTCACTGCTTGTCAAGACTTCATTCTGAAACAGCACTCTTTCCATGATTATATTTCTGAATCCTCTGAGATCTCTGACTAAATTGTGTGGAACATGTGCTGTTTTAAGATTTCATTGAAATGTATAAAGAATAAGGGATTTTGTTTTTCTAAATTCCCTTTGGTATATAAAATATTTGGCGAGTTGCTGATATCTTTATTTAAACTTTTTAAAAATAGACTATTACTTAATTTTTATTTTTATGCTTGACATCTAGAGCTACAATTTCTAATTGGGGTTTTATATACAGGAGAATGTACCATAACGTTGTAACTTTCTGTTCTGCCTGGTTATTTACAGTATTCCTTGGTGAGTATTCAATTTTAGATCCAGCAGGCAATAACTGGTGATTGTTCTAAATACCTGCTTTGATGATTTGAAATAACATTAGAATCATGACTAGTATATTCTATCATCCTACCTTGCCCCAAACACACATCCATTTGCCCTAGAAGAGGAGAGCACACAAACTGGGAAAGGAGAGCTTGGGCAGAAATCTGAGTAACTAGAGCCAAATGTTCTTAATCTGCACATGGCTATGTTAGGACAAAAACCTGCCTACTTAATCCATTCTGGGCTCACAATCCCTCAAATTCTTAGAAGAATGGGACTTGCCTTGATGATACACTTGCAAGTGATGTTACCAGAAAACTGTTTATTTTGGAAAAAAGATGATGATGTGAGATGAACATTAATGCTATATTATGTTTGCCTTGGTACTAGCCTGAGAAACCTGTGCAATGTGGCTTATAAACCATCTCTCTTGACTGTAAGGAAGACCTTGTGAGGACAAGCCAGGTAAAGAGGCACCAGCTAGGGATTGGAGTAGCTGTTCAAGGGGGAATCAGGAAATGCACCGCAAGGGCCACTGGTGGTGAAAATATAAAATAGGTTTTACTGAGGAAAATTTATAAGCAGAGAAGTAGCAGGGAACCTCAGTATACCATGGCTGGTGCTGCTGGCCAGGGGTGGACTGCATGTATCATGGCTGATGTGTCATGGAGAGGAACCCTGGACCTGTGATATTGCACATAATAGGGACTGCAGGAGCAGGTTAAATCTATGCCATTATGTAATCCCAGATGTTCCCTGATCAGAGAAATGGCTTTGTTTCAAAGAGGAACCTTCTGGAATCCAGTGGCTTCTATCAGCTGTTCTCTGTTAAGCCAGCTCTCTCCTAAACTACCAAACCAAAGGAATAAATGAACCTCTAGGATTATCAGATTCTCTCTCCTCTGAGTGATGTGCAATGAAATATCAGGACATTATTTCTTAGGACAAGAAAGTGGAGACAGAATCAGTATAAAAACAGAATACTACAGATACAATGAACCTAGGTACATTGATGAAACCACAAAGAAACAACAGTGCCTTCCAAAACCAGAGTGAGAGAGTACATGTGTTGGTGTCATATGATTGTGTATATGTGTGTGTGCACCCAGCACTATACCCTTAGACATATCACATGGAAACTCTAAACAAAGTATTAGGTTGGTGCAAAATTAATTGCAAGCAAAAACCACAATTAATTTTGCACCAACCTAATATATGACATTTCTTTTATAACCAACTTTCAAAAATTAGGCTTATAGCTCAAAAAGTCGTGTTAAAAATAAAAAAATAAGCAGGCTGGGGAGAGGAGTGCTATTTTAAATAAAATTAAAAATGGAAGTAATTGAACGTATGACCATATCCAGTTACCTCTTGCATCCAGAGAAATTCAGAATTCTGCTAGAAAGTTTACAGTGCTCAACTTAGATTCTCTCCTAGGCACAAATGTGTAGAGTAAAACCAGTTCAGAGAAGCATGTTTTGATTACTTACACAACACAGGAAGACTCCGGTCTATTGACTTCCTTATTTCTGGAAAAAGTGGAGTTTTGCATGATACTCTGTAGAATGTGAAAGGAGACAAATGCCCTGGTTTCATTTTTGACATGCCAGAAATGTTCTAAGAGCAATGGAGTTAGTGCTGCCATTGAGTGAAGAGCTGACGTAGCCCCTGTCCTGAGAGAAATGTTGGAAATGGAGCAGATGCCGCCATTTCTCAGCTGCAGATTTCTGCAGGGCAGTTGGAAGCCGTGGTGGAAACTCCAACTGCTCCTTAGCCTCCCTGTCACAGTCATAACTCTTTCTGGTCACATTTAAAAAAAAAATCCAATAATGTACTTCCTAGAAGAAGAGATAAAATGTCCAAAGGCAAAAAGAAAGTAAAATAAAATATCAAAAAGTGAGGGTGGATTGAGGAAAAGAATTAAAAGAGGCAAGAGGGAGGGCCAAATTCTTTAGGTCTACCCAGGACGTCTTTCCTGGTTTATGATTCTTTCTCTGTTGAACCACGAAGAGAAGAATGTATTAGGACTCTGAATTCTGGGCTATATTGTCTGTCAAAGGATTTACCAGTTAAAGAACCAATTAATTTTCAGCTCCCACAGCTCATGAGGATATAAAAATAGGATCTTATATAGCTTTTGAAATGTTGGGACACATACTTCCTTCTTAAAAGAGGAGAATTGGAACCTGCTTTTCTCTTTTCAAAAAGAAATAAAAGCAACATTTTGTGGCTTTCATGTTTTACTTTCAGACTCTGTTCCAAGATATGTGGCTTTAGTGTGTGTGCATAGGTACACACACACTCACACCACATGCATATTTGCACACATCAATGCAGAAGTGGTTTGCTGTAGAGTTAATGTAGATATTTTCTCCTTTCAAGCAAGTGGTTATGTCCTTTCTTCCATGGTCAGATGGATAATTTGAACAGCTTGCAAGGGCAAGGGCAAGAAAAGCTTTGATTTATCTGCTGCTGAACTGATTTAGACAAATGCAGGAAGATGATATATCACTGAATTAGGGCAAGCAGGACAATAATGAGAACCTAAAGTGAGTGACAAGTGCACACTAAAATCTGTATTACCACTAAATAACAGGCATGCATGTAAACACTGTACCTTATTTTATGTTATAGAGTGGTACTCATCATGTTTCAAAATAGTTTAATGAATGCTTTGGATCTGTAATTAGTAGGGCTCTTGTGTTCTCACGAGATACTGGCATTGACGTGAACTATCCAATAAATATGTTAAGGAAATTCAGATCCCATACAGGGAACTATTGTCAAAGGAAAGAGTCAGAGAAACTGAGCAAGTATTCAACCTAGCAGTAGCAAATTTCAAAACTATACAATCCTTGCAGTCCAGAGAAAAAATGTCCCATATGCCTTCAACGTGAAGTCAAAGGAAATAGAAACAGCAGAGGAACAAAAGTTGCTCTCTCCTTAAATTTTGTCATATTGATTGTGTCTGCCAATCAGATATACTATTCTATTTGTTTTCAAGAATTACTGCAGGTGATCTTGGTTGGAGGTGAGTTACCAGAGTAAGTTAAACTGAAGAAAGGAAGCAGTGTTCCAAAGAACCCTAGAGGCAACTGTGAAATGGTGGAAGAATTTTATTACAGGTTCACATGAGGCCAGAGATGTTGGATGGAGGCTAAGAGGTTTAGGTTCTCATTATTGTCAGCCCTGGCCAATCCTACCTGGGCTGTTACTTTATTGATGGCTCAGGGAATGTTTCCTTTTTGTTTGCACTTGATAGCAAGATGCCTTTAGATTTCTTCCCTTGCCCATTAAGTCAAGGTGCACTTTTTGCTTTAGAGATCTCAGAATCGAGTTTTTCCAACACTTACTTTTTCTGATGCATTGGATTAAATGTGGATGATAAAAATAAGAAAGATTCTGTCATTCAAGTGACCCCATGTTATTTATATTCCCACCCTTGTTTTGTGTTTTGTCACCTGTTTCTTGTGCTGAGCGTCACCTTCAGATTGACCTAGCTGTTTGTGTACGTCCAGGTATTGCTAGCTACATAGCTGAAATGAATTTTAAAAGAAGAAAAAGGCATTGGAAGCTACAAACTAAAAAGAACTCTATGCAAATGACCTTACACAATTATACCTAAAGTCAACATA
This sequence comes from Cacajao melanocephalus, assembly GCA_963573385.1. Taxonomy (NCBI): domain Eukaryota; kingdom Metazoa; phylum Chordata; class Mammalia; order Primates; family Pitheciidae; genus Cacajao; species Cacajao melanocephalus. The sequence continues at coordinate 76,844 of CAUYLG010046658.1, read as the reverse complement.
CTAGAAGGTCAGTAAATGTTATTATTCCTCAAGACATTTTGAGCAATTACCTAATATTGGGTGAACAATATTTCACTACCTCATGTGGTGTACTTGATATTCTTTATTCTTACAAAAGATTCACCGTTAAATGTGTTTTTGTGTCAGCTTTGATATTTATCAAACATACCGGCCTCTGGTCGCTCTGGATCTTGCTGTTCCTAGCTAGACTGATTACTTTTGCCCAAGTTCCTGAGGATGGTTGGATAAAGCTTCATAGTAGAGGACTGGGTAGTACAGTCAATGACATCTTTAGTGGAGTGATCCGAACCTTGACGTTCAAACCTTGGATATGATGTTAGCTTCTTTGACTCCAAATCTCAAAAGTAAAATAAAAAATAAAAGAAAAAAAAATGTTAGCTTCATCAACACTCAGGGCTCACCCAAAGCACTGTTGTGAAAATAGGTAACTTCTTGCATTCCTTCTTTCCTCTTTTGATGCCAAATGACTCTATGGCATCCTTTGGGTCTTTTCTAGGGCATTCTCTCTGGACTGGCTTCCCCCTTTTACTGTTTTACTTGTCTCCAAATGAAAACTCAAATTCCTTTTGTCCTTGCGACTCATTAGCTGATCTGATTGATCAGTGTATGAGAGGTTCCTTATTTATTTTTTTCTTTTTTGAGACGCGGTTTTGGTCTTGTTGCCCAGGCTGGAGTGCACTGGTGTGATTGTGGCTCACTGCAACCTCTGCCTCTAGGGTTCAAGGGATTCTCTTGCCTCAGCCTCCCGAGTAGCTGAGTTTACAGGTAACTGCCACCACACTCAGCTAAGTTTTGTATTTTTAGTAGAGATAGGGTTTCACCGTATTGGCCAGGCTGGTCTCGAACTCCTGACCTCAGGTGATCCACCCGACTTGGCCTCCCAAAGTACTGGGGTTACAAGCGTGAGCCACTGTGCTCAGCCTGTGTGTGAAGTTTTTAATCCTTTGACAAAGGATTACGTATCAGTTTTAACCCGCTCTTCCAGATCATTGCATAGTTTAGCCAATGCCTTTCATCCCTAAATCCAAAGCAGCAAATAACAGTGGAACTACTAAATAACCACGTGTAGCAGACCCAGAGGTACTTGGACCCGTGCTGGAAAGATTCCAAAACTTTATCCTGAAAACTCAGAATTTGTTTAAAAAAACAAAAATTTAGAAAGACAGTGATATCTATTTTACTTTTCAGTTTAAATTGTCAAAATATATGCCCTCATGACGAGAACATGCTTTTCATGTATAATGTTTCCTTATCCACAATTTTTTTTGTAATAAATACTAGAAGTAATGAATCTAAATGGTAAACAATTTTAACAGTACAGGAGAGTCTAAAATAAAAAAGTAATCTCCTTGTCTCTCCACTCCGTGTCCCTAGACTTACTTCCTGGAGGCAACTGTGTTGGGCAGTATTTGTTTTTAGTGCTTCTGGAGGTTCCCCCATAAGTTGAAATAATATTTTTATACCTTCACTTCTGATCAATGATCAACATTATATTTTGACTTTCCTATGAAAATGGGGAATTTAGTCCACTTACATTACCTTTCATCTACTGTTTTCCATGTATTTCCTGATTTTTATTATTGTACATTATTTATTCATTTACATTCTGCTCTGTGGTTCTGTACTTATAAATCTTTTATATTTTGTCTAATTCTATGGTTCTCAAAGAAAATAATAAACATGATTACTATCATAATTACATAACTGTTATTTACTACAGAACTAAGTAGAATAATTTGATGCAGGTGGATGGTAAAATAAGCAAATTAAAGTTTTGCTGTTGGAAGTGAAATTTTCAGAGTTTGACAATCAAATAAATTTGTTTTGTTTTCCATTTCACTTTCTTCACTATTTCTATGTCAGGATGGCTCTGGTTCCTCATATTCTATGTCATTTGTGAGATGCTGTTTATTTTTTAAACTTTTGCTGGTATACATTTCTATTTTTTTTAAAATACGGTACATGAATTGTAAGCTTTGGGATATTCTGCATCAAAAAACATTATCTTCACACTTTGTTCATAATTTGGCTGTTGTATGAAATATTCAAGGGAACTTTCATCTCTGGACTTTGCTCCTTATTTTGTAGTTTTGACTCTGACTTCTTCCTTTGCAGTTAGCCTGTTTTCTTTTTCTTTTTGGAAGTTTCTTAGATCTATAGTTTATTCTGCCTTGAAATTTTAATAGGAGATGGCCAGTTGTGTGAACCTTAAGACCTTGGCATTTTCAACTAAGGCACATCTCCTTTTATTATTTCTTTTATGTGTTCATAGTTTTCCCAATACTGTTATCTGTTTTGTGTTTATGGAGCTTATCAAATGAATAGTAAGCATTTAAAATGTATCACCCTTGAATTTTTTCTCTTGCATTTTCTACTATTTTGTCTTTTTGTTCTTCATTCTAGAGGATTTCTTCAGCTCTGTTTCATTTATCTTCAACCCTATCTGTGACTATCTTCATATTATCATTTAGCACATTCGTTATTTTAAGTTGACCATCACATTTTAAATATTTTAAATTCTTGAATTATTCCTTTTTTTGTGGCAGCTTATCCTCATGTCAAGGATGAAATTTCTTCTTGAATATTTTTTGAGATACCAATTAAATCTTTTAAAAGTCTGTTTTCTCCATAGGAGAAATAGCTCTACTAGGAGTCGTTGTCTTTTGTTTTTGTTGTATATCCGGGTCTTTGTCCTCCTATTCTTTTGGATATCCCTTGGTGTTAGATGCTCTTTTGTTTGTTTATTTTCGCAAGCGGAGAACTGTATGATAAGTACAGGTAGATGTGGGCGGCTGCTCACCCAGAAGGCCTTGCTGTTGGAGAGGCCTAGCTGTGAAGTCTGTGTGGTTGGGGGCACACATCAGTGCAGTAGACTTGCTTGTGGGGCCTCTGAAGATGGCGACCTGACTCTGGGAATGGAGTGCTTTAGTTGGCTTCACTCCCAAGCTGCCTTTCCTTTCCCATTTTGTTTCATTAGGTTTTATTATGATCTCTTCTGGAGCTCCAGAGTTAGCTCAGACTTGGCATCTTTCTCAGCACCCAGCTCCCTTGCCAAGCACCCTGACTTCCTCTTCAGGCAGATGACATACTTTTTTTGTTAGAGTTCAATTTTTGGGCTTCACGAGTTCACTTCTGAGGGCAAAATCCCATTTTGATTTCATTTTGTCACTAATCAGTTCATTCTTTTATACGTTTTTTTCCTTTGCCGTTTCAAGGGGACATGGAGGAAGAGAGTCAAAAGATGAGTGAACAAGTGTGTCATTTCCCGACCTGAGGCCTCCCCTCTCCTTACTGTGATGTTGGTTTCAATTAAACCAAGACTAAGCAAAAAAAATGGGCGATTATTTCATCTGAAATGAATTGCCTGCTAAAATTAACACAATGCAAGCTATTAATTAGCTTTTACGCTTTATGAAAACTCACTTTAGCTCAAGAGAACATAGACATCTGAATGTCAGACTCGAGCTGTTTGGTGGCCGGGTCCATATTTAGGAGACAGAAATGTTCCAAAGTCTTCATATTTAGGGACAGAGAAAGGAGGCTATCAGGGAAAATCGGTCACAGCCTCTCACCTTTCACTGAGGCATGCTTGTCTCTCTTATTTACCCTTTAACGTGACCTTTCAACTCTTCTTTCATCAAGTCTTAAATTTCACCCCTCTAATGCCACAGAATGGCGAGGTATAGACAGGACAACTGTAAGTCAGTGTTCTTACATTTTTACTCTGTTGCCATGAGACAAACCACTGACCTGTAGAGTTCAGAGAAACACATTTCGTACTGTTGAAGAGGCTTTGAATGTACCTTCAAACCTAAAATAAAAGTTTTAAAAAAAACTCTAAGAGATTTTTCATTGAGAGATCATGTACTTTTCAAGGATATAGATCACGGGTGTCCAATCTTTTGGTTTCTCTGGGTCCATTGAAAGAAGAATTGTCTTGGGCCACACGTAAAATACACTAATGATGGCTGATGAGCTTAAAAAATAGGTCCATGCATAATTTTTGTGTATTCCATCACCACAGATGAGCAAAAAGTCCCTCTCATTCAAAGGGTTGGACATCACTGAAGATGAAAAGTCAGACAATACATACCTGAAAGGCACATGGAAGAGACCTATTACCTGTACAGTATTTTATGTATTGTGATGTGGAGACCCCAGGTCTTTGTTTATATCCCTTATTCACTCATTCAGCAAGCATTTTGAGTGCCTGTTCTGTGCCAGGTGCTGTGTTCAGGATACAGTGTGAGGGTACAGTGATGGTGAGGAAGACAACGTGTTTGCTTTTATAGAACTTACATCATAGTAGAGAAGCAGATATAAGCAAATTCATAATGTAATAGATGGTTCTAAGTGGTCAGTTGGTATAAAGCAGAGTGAACTAGTAGAGAAAATGGTGTAATGGTGGTAGGAGGGTGGCTGGGATTAGTAGTCTTTCTGAGGGATGATATTTGAGCAAATATCTTAAATCTGCAGTTTCCGAACTGTCTTCCGAGGAACTCACAGGGTGGCTACCAGATATTTCAGAGTTTTGAGAGAAATGCAGTACTAGTCAACATCTATTAGATACTGCACAAACTAATAGCTTTGGGTGATTCTCACAGTTTCACATGAGATTATGCTACTTTCCTTTCAGTGACGATTTATCTTTGCAAAGCTGAATTTTTGTTGTTGCTGTGGTAATGAATGAGTACACAGTGAAAGCCAACAGGTAGAGATGAAGGTGGCAGCATCCAACATGATTCCAAAGTTTAAGGAGTTGTGCAGTGCCCTGCAGGTGCATACATCCCACTAGTACATGTAGAGACAGAAAAAATGTGGAGACTAGTATGTGCGGAGACAAATATATTTACTTCCTAATTCCCAGAACCTGTGAATGTTACTTCATACAGTGAAAAAGTAAATATTACATTATATATTAAAAAAATGTAATTAAGTTAAGGCTCTTGAGAGAATGCATTTATCCTGGCTTATCTGAATGGATCCTAAATGGAATCACATGCATCCTTAGAAAAGAGAGAGAGAGAGATTAGACCCAGACACACACAGCAGACAAAGTGGTATGAAGGCAGTGATTGGAGTAATCTGGCTGCAAGCTAAGGAATGACAATAATTGTTGCAACTATCAGAAGCTACAAGAGGTATGAAATAGATTTACCCTCTAGAGCATCTGTAGTGAGCGGGCCCCTGATGGCACCTAGATTTCAGACTTCTGGTCTCTAGGACTATGAGAGAATACATTTTTGTTTTTTAAAGCCACCAAGTTTATGGCAATTTGTTACTATAGGAATAGGCTAGGAAGTAGTCCTGGGAAACTAATGCAGTAAGTGATTATGTTATTTATACAGAAAATTAAAACATTTTATTTATTTATTTTTGAGACAGAGTCTCACTCTGTACCCCAGGGTGGAGTGCATTGTCATGATCTTGGCTCACTGAGACTTCTGCCTCCTGGGTTCAAGCGATTCTCCTGCCTCAGCCTCCTGAGTAGCTGGGTTTAACGGCACACACCACCATGCCTGGCTAATCTTTTGTATATCTGTAGAGACAGGGTCTCGCCATGTTGGCCAGGCTGTTCTTGAACTCCTGACTTCAGGTGATCCGCCTGCCTCGGTCTCCCAAAGTGGTGGGATCACAGTGTGAGCCGCCCTGCCCTGCCTGAAATATTATTTTAAAGTTCAATTTATGCATATCATTTTTTAAAATGGCCATAAATGCTTATCATGTTGTATGAACTGAGCTCCTTAATACATGGAACTGCTCGGTATTTCTTTTGCCCAATAGCGGACATGAAAATACTCCTGAACGTTCACTGCATGAACAAAAGAAGTTTTGGAAATTCTTCCTTACTGTGAGAGAGTGAGCAGTGAGTTGTTTTGAGGGTAGTGTGTTCCAGGAAGAGGCAAAATCAAGAGCAGAGGCCCCGAGGCAGGAAAAAACGTGGGGAATCCCAGAGCAGCAACAGGCCAGTGTGGCGAGGCATACTGAGTAGAAGATGAAGTCAGGGAGAAAAGCAGATTCAGATAATGTAGGCCAGAGTAAGGAACTTAATTGTGTTGCGAGTTTGATGAGAAGCCTTAGACAGTGTTGAGGAGAGGAGTAATATGTGACAGGATTTGCACTTTCAAATGATCATCTGGCTGTAGAGTCGAGAACTGTCTACGGGAAGCTGTTTTACAAATAGAATATCTTGGCAACGGGCTTGTTCAGAGACCTGGATAAATCTTCACCCCATCTTTGCCACCCTCTTCTCTTTGTTTCTCTGTTTACCATCAGTACATAAGACTCTGTAGATGTAGTAGAAATGATGAAATGTGCACACAGGGAAGAGAAATTTAGTATGTTTGCCACTTGGTGTATCTTGTTCTGGAGGTGAAGCCCTCTTTCAGAAGTGTATTAGTTGACTATAGAGAAGAAAGAGCAGGAGTATTTTTATCACATTGCATAAGAATGGAGGGGCAAGGCAGTAGAAGGTGCTCTGTGGGGCAGAGCCAGCTATCAGGATGACTTCAGCAGTGTGAGTCAGCCTTCCTCATGACCGGAGCAGGACCCCCTTGGCCAAGGTGTCCAGTGTGGTGAGGTTTGGGGTCCAGCCATCTGTTGAGGAAGACGGTGCCATTTATTTCCTGTGCTTGGCAGTTGCAGGGAATGCCTTTGAGCAAAAAATCTTACAGGCGTAAGGTAACAGGATAAGTAAAAGCAACAGAGACATTACTAGGGCCACAGCTAGGGCAGAGGCACACCCTCACAGAGATGAAAACTGCAGATGTGGCTCTTCCAACAGCATCCTTGGTGCAGAAACCGCCAGTGTGCGACCTTGGGGAACCAAGGATGGATCCCATCTCCTCTTTTCCAACAGCGTTTTAATGCAGTTGCGTGATTCAAACCCATGATAACGGTAATAAAAAAAGGAATTTCCTTTGTAGAGGTTGACTCATCCCCAGTTCTAGTCCTACTGAACTCTTTGCTGGTCAGACCTACGTGTTTAGTTCTGGATGTCACATGAAACCTTGAGGAAATTTAAAAAAATGGTAAACCAAAGTTATCTTGATTTTCGACACTCCCAGGTTCCTTCTTGAACCACAGCTTCTATGCTCCAAATCACTGATAATCATTTCTTCAGCTGAAGGGAAAATAGCCTACAACAGTGAGAAAAATATTTTTCAATTTTGAGACTCAAATTTGATTTTTTGAAATTATAAAGAGATAATAATCTTGAAAGCCAGGCTGTGTTGAGACACAAAGGGATTTCCCGATTTCCCCTTACATATCAAGGGTCAGGCATGGCAGCCCGCACACTGAGCTATGGGAAAAGCCAGACCTCGGGTGGAGGATGCGACAGAGCAAAGTCCTTGCCATGCTCTCACTGATACAGTGCAGAGCAGAGGAGCAGCATTGGTGGGGAGGTAGCTAGATTGATGAGCCTAAAATAGTGCCCTTCATTGCTTCCTTCCTGCCACAGGCTGAACCATGTAAACAGAGAGCCCTGCCTCTTTCCCTGGGGGAGTGGAGAAGGGCTGGGAAGCCCATGCATTAGTCAGGGTTGGAGGTCAGGTGGAGGAGAGAACACTGCCAGGACTTTGCCACTGGATGCTGTAGGAAAAAAACATGTTTTTTTTTTTTTTTTTTTAATTCAGTAGCAGGTGATTATGCAATTTATAGAGATGCCAGGGAAGATGGGGCACCCCAGTACCAGCCCAGAGGACCTACAACCAGATGGGCAGGAATGTCTCAAGAGGGGACAGGGATGACCCAGGGTACCAAATAGATCAGAGGCCCTTTTGCATCCCTGCTGCCATTAGGATACATAAGCTGCCTCTGAATTTACAAACCATGGTGGGAAGCGTAGGGGAAGAGGGTTGAGAGGGGAGAAACAACCTTATGAAGAGTTTAAATTTTGAACTGATTGAACATTGACCTGAAGGAAACTGTAGGCCTTTCTGTTTTAACTCCATGCAAAAAACTTTGCAATCTGTAAAACTGCTTAGGAAGAGCAGCAAGCTTTGTAGCAAAGTAAGTTTAGGAGCAAACTACTCAAATATCAGTATGACTGGGTAACAAGGGTACTAACCCAATAATCATGTGTATCTCAGGGCTAACACAGACTGTCCAGGCAGGCAGGCAGATCAGTGGCTTCAGGCTGCTTCAGAGCATAACACATCTGAGAAACAGGAGTGCAAACACATGGGGTTGCTGTGCTGAGACAAAGCAGGTGGAAGGGGAGTTCTAAGCTTGGGGAAGATGTTGACTTGTTTATTTAGAGACAGAGTCTGTCTCTGTTGCACAGGCTGGAGTGCAGTGGTACGATCTTGGCTCACTGCAGCCTCTGCCTCTAGGTTCAAGCGATTCTCGTGCCTCAGCCTCCTGAGTAGCTGGGACTACAGGTGCACACCACCATGCCTCGCTAATGTTTTGTATTTTTAGGAGAGATGGGTTTTCGTCATGTTGACCAAGCTGGTCTTGACTTCCTGACCTCAAGTGATCTGCTCTCCTCAGCCTCCCAAAATGCTGGGATTATAGGCGTGAGCCACCATGCCCTGCCAGGAAGATGCTTATTTAAAAAACCCCACAATTCTTTAGTAGATGCCTGTTTTTGATTTTCTTAAAAATGCAGATTAAAAGGCTCCTGCCTGTATAAGTGTCAAACTGAGGCATTCACCTTTCCTGCTGATGGTTATAATGCTGTTCCTGCTAATTTGTCTTCCCTCGTCTAGTGAAAATGACATATAAACCAAAGCAGCTTCGGCACTACACTGACATCATCTTTCTATCCATCACTTGTGTATGAGTGATGGGTGATACAGAAACAGGTGTTGTAGCAGAACAGTCTGTATTTTAAATCAGAAGTTTAATTTATCTGGAAAGCTTAATTTTGCTCACATGATCATGATAATGATTTTTAAAAAAGCATATCTAGGTCAAAGTCTGTGAATTTTGACCCAGCCACACACATATTCAAAAGGACAGGGGCTAAGGAGAGGGCAGTGTGAGAAAGCAGCTGGCAGGAAGAAGGGCCTGGAGTGCCTTAGCTGAGGAACAGGTGTCTGATGTGTTTAGCTTCAGGAGAAATGAATAAGCACAGATGTGGCAGCTGTCTCCAAATATTTTAAGGGTTACTGTTTTGAAGGATGAGTTGTCTTATATGATACTGCCATAGAGCAGTGACTTTGTTTTAAGTTGAGAAAGCCTTTCCTTCCTCCAAGCACAATCACTGATGGAACCACACAGAGCCCCTCCCCCAAATCTCCACTTTGTCTCTGAGGTGCCTCTGATTGAATCCCAGGAATCCATAAAACATGGTTCAATAAGTCACTGCTATAAAGTGACAAGTGAGTCGCTTGCTATAGAGGACAGAGCAAGGACCAGGAGATATAAATTTACTCAAGACAGATTGTAACAATATCGAGAGAATACATTTATAACTAAGTCTCTCTACTCCTGTTCTGTTCTGTTCTATTCTATTTTGTTCTATTCTATTCCTTCTTTCCTGGCATTCAAATCTAGCTTTCTAAAAGGAAAAGCTTGATTGCCTACCCTGTATGAGACACTGTGAGATGTATTTTTCTCAACTCTAAGTCTTGTATTTTTGATACAAGTTGATGTATTTTTCACTAAGTCTTGCTTCTTGAAAATTCTTTCTGTTTATCTTGAGTGTCCCCATGGAGTGTCTCACATATTGCCAGGTGGCTTGGGGGTTTTATTCATCTTCCTCTTTTCTGTCACTGTCTTCCTCCCTCAGGTTTACCATGTCTGCTAAGTGTTGTGCCTGACATTTTTTTTTGGATGCCACTTCTGGGTCCAACTGGTACCTCTTTCTGTCCAGTGGGCACTCTTGCCTCTTCTGCAAGAACCACGGTGCAGTACTGCTCCTTCTGCAGAGAATCATTTCTCTTCACAGGTGAGCATTTTTAGAACTTCTAGAATCAGCATCCTTTTGTTGGGCACCACCATCTCCTGCCAGATTCTTCCAGTTGCCAAAGCAGTTCTGTCGTGAATAAATGAAGCATGTTTGTTTTGTGTTATACCTGAGCCCTGATGGCCATCATTCTTAGCAAACTGACGCAAGAACAGAAAATCAAAGACTGCATGTTCTCACTCATAGGCGGGTATTGAAAATGAGAATACATGGACACAGGGAGGGGAGCATCACACACTGACGTTTGTTGGGGGGAATTAGGGGAGGGACAGCGGAGGGTGGGGAGTTGGGGAGGGATAACATGGGGAGAAATGCCAGATATAGGTGATGGGGAGGAAGGCAGCAAACCACATTGCCATTTATGTATCTATGCAACAATCCTGCATGTTCTTCACATGTACTCCAAATCCTAAAACGCAATTATATATATATACACACACATATATAATTATATATATATAATATATAATAATTATATATATACACTATAATTATATATGTACATATACAAAATATATATACATATATATACACACATATACACATATACATATATACACACATATATACACATATATACATATATACACACATATACATATATGTACATATATACACACATATATACATATGTGTGTGTGTGTGTATATATATATGTATACATAAAGAATGTTTAGTCATACAGAAATGTTAGCTTTTACCGTAGCCACTCTTCCTTCGGAGAATGTAGGTATGAAACCAAAGTTGCAGACATACCCAAGAGACCCACTTCAGAATGTGATCAGGACCATCCCTCCTTTCTGATGACCAAGGCTTGTGTGCTGGATCAAAACTGTCATTATTGGCTCTAATAAGCCTTCTAATTTTTTTTGTGTGTGTGCAAATACACATCAGAAAGACTGACTCCATTTTTTGTCCGATATTCCTGGGTATCTGAATAGCTCATGTGAAGGCTCTAACAGTAACTGTAAAAGGCATATAGTTGCATTGTAGAAAATTTGGAAAATTCAAAAATGCACTCGTAATCCCATTACATGACAACATGGTGTATGGAGAGAGGGACACTAAATGTGAGATCATGTGAGAGGAATAGACTTTTTTTGCACACATATAATTTTGCATTTTATTTTGGTGATTCTCTTTATAACATCGACAGGATAGCTGTGTAGTTCTGCGTGTGTTCCGGATTTGAGGTAATAGAATGATGGCTACACATTTTGACACTATGACAGTGCTCAGATATTGGTGCCAGAGTGTAGTTTGTGTGGGGATATGCAGAGAGCATAAACATGGCAATCAGTGGGAGATAAAATTCCATTAAAAATTTTTAACTACACATGGATTATATTGTTTATATAAGTTGAAGAATCTTACAACTTCAAAAGCTGCATCTGATATGAATTTAAAATTATTCAAGGGAGGGGGTAAAGCTCGGGTAGAGCATTTGACTGCAGATCAAGAGGTCCCCGGTTCAAATCCAGGTGCCCCCTGTGCTGCGACTTTTAGAGATAACCCTGCAGCCCCTCTGGAGGTGAAATATGGGACCTCTTTTACCCTCACACTCCCAGAGAGGGGCTGGTGGAGTTTCCCATCGTACATTTCTTGGTGGGGTGGGTGGGCAAAAAAAAAAAAAATTATTCAAGGTACTTAGGCTGTATTTTATTTACAAAAATATTTTTACTAAATAATGATTAGATGGGTTCACACTCTTCCTGGCCCTGAAAATACAGATCAGATCATTAGGAGCATCTCCTCCCACCTCCAACCTCACTGTGGCACTGGCAAGCAGGGGCAGCTCTTTCACTCAGACTTCTGACACCTGCTCACGTCATTCACTGTGTTCATCCCATGACAAGAAAAGATTTTGCTGCATATAATCTGGTGCCCACTCAGGGCGGTGGGCCCTGGTAACTGCATGGGCAAGTTTGATGGGAGTGATGAGATGGGTTCAAAACAGCTGAGAGAATAAAATTGCTGTTCATTAAGAAGGTGGGGAGACTGAGAGGAAAAGAACCCAGAAAAGACAAAGGAGAGAAAGATCTAGAAGGAAATTGGAGTGCAGAGCCAAATTTGCAAGAAACCATGCCACCTGGAGGTGAGACGATTGACTGGGGAACAGTTGTTATTGGGACTTTTGGATTGAGGCTGCGAAGTTGAAGCTCTCCACGCTCCATTCCTTTCCACAAGTCAGAGGAGCAATGTGTGCCCAACACTGATCACTGAATGGAACAAGAGAGAAGACAGGAGAGGAAAAGGTGCTGCGGCTTACAAGAACCACCAGGCTCTGGTTCAGCTGTCCTCACGCTTTCACTTTCTCATCTGCCTTCTTCTCCTGGTCATATGCTCTGCAATCTGAACTCCAGCCCAATGGGAGGACTAAACCTGCCACTTTGTCTTAAACATGTTTTTCTTTACCCAGATTGTTCTCTCTGCCTGGAGCATTTCTTCCCTTCACGTCAGTTGTCTGTGCAGATGTCACTGCTTCTGGAATTGTTTCTGAGCTCCCTCAACCCTGACTGAGGTCAGTACTCCTCTCCCTCCATAACACCCTCTGGCTACTGCTGGTTGGATGGCCTGCTTCCTCCCCTAGGCCCTAAGAAAATTCTTCGCTGACTGGGGCAAACCATACCTGTTCACCTTTATGTCTCAAAGCCTAGTAGAGTGCCCAATAAGAATTCAAGAAATATTTGATGGGTGGAAGAGTAAAAGGATGAATAAATGGAGTGAAAATGCATAAATAGTGCTGTTAATCACTACTTGGAGGTGTTTTCCCTCCAAACCTGCTCTTCTCTGTATCAAACAAGGTCTAGTTACGGGAAAAAACCTACCATATGCAAAAAAACCTGACAAACTAGATATTTAAGCAAAGGGGACTTAACAGAGGTAATTAACTGCACACCATTGGATGAAATGCTGAGGTGACTGATAGGAGTAACCGCAGGAATCAGTTACTAATCTAGGACTAGGAAAGAGAAAGGAAGAGGTGGGTTAGCAGAACCTGGGGACCCCTCAGTGTTGGTGATCAGAATCCCGAGAAGGGGCAAGGTCAGGTGAGTGCTGGATCTCCGGAGGAGTGTGGCCCAATGGGTGCTTGTGCCTTTGAGGAGAGGGCATGATCTGGTGAATGCAGACCATGGAGGGGCCTGGCTCAGTGGGTGAGGAAGGATGGCATGGCTAACACTGAGCTACCAAGAGTCCGTGCAGGTGCCTCTGAAGGGGCATGGAAAAGCTGGCACTGGGAGTACTGAAGAAGCTGGAGGCTGAACCAGGCATCTGTGGCTTTTGGAGCACTGCCAGAAGAGACTAGAAACAGAAGAGACTTCCCTTCTCTCCTCTTCCCACCTTTTAATCACTCTGGTGCCTCTTATTAGCAGAACCTAATAGAGGGCCAGCTGGCAAGCTAGTCTAGTCCCAACATTGCAAAGTATAGCAGGACTTGGAGCTCAGGGAAAATAGGCAAATAACTAGTCTTGTTTATCCTCTTGGTTATCAGCATAAATCCCCATCCTACTAACCAATTATAAGAGCTTTGTGCTCTGCCTAATAAGATGCAGTTATACTTCGTACAAATGAAGATTGTATTACCTTCTACCCCAAAGAGATTTCCTGTAATAATCACATGCATATCTGCATATCTATCTAAATATTCTGTAAGCTAAAGATGAAGTTATAAACTTAACTACCAGCAGTAGTACTTAAAGAGGGGGAAGAAACATGAATTGACAGTTTTATATATATATATATATATATATATATATATATATATATATATGTCGATAGATACAAACACACAGATTAAGCAAAGGTAGACATTCAAAACAGTCATATTTCTATTATTCATGAGGTCATCACTGATATCAAATCCTCTTCCACTGTCTATTTGATATTACATTCATTGTAAGCTAGCAATTCAGCTGGCAGAGTCTCTCCCTCTCTTTCTATCTCTCTTTTTTTTTTTTAAGATACAGGGTTCTTTCTCTGTTGTCCAGGTATACACACCAAGTCCAGCTGATAGACTTTAAAAAAAATTTTATTTTTTAGAGATGGGGTCTCCCCGTGTTCTCCAGGCTGATCTCAAACTCCAGGGCTCAAGCTCTCCTCCTACTTGGCTTTCTAAAGTGCTGGGATTACAGGTGTGAGCCACTGCACCCAACCAAGACTTCTTACTTGAAGGCTTCATTCTTGAAAGGGTCTGAATTCCCAGAGGTCTTGCATTTATCGAGTTGATATGGTTTTCCAAAATTTTGCAAATAGGAGTGCTAAGAGACACCCATAGAAGACCACAGGCTCTGTAACTAGTTTTCTCTGTCTTCTTCAGTAGCAGAACCCAATTTTCCCAGCCAGTATATAAAATTCCCTTTTAGCCTTTTGGTTTAGTAGCACTAGAAGCTTCAAATGGTCATCTAAGCCTAAGTGGAATACTTTCTCTTTGTGAACTAAGATTCTTAACAGAGTCCAAAGGTGTAGAGACAGGTAACAAACATTATCTCAGTGGATCGCTAGGTGTAGCTGTAGAAGAATCCATCCCCAAGTTCTACCCCTTGATTCTGGCTGTGGGATAAATTGCACCATGCATTGATGACTGGTTCAAAGCATGTATTTCACTCTATTAGATAGAACCCCAACCTTTCAGGGTTTTATCTTCCACCTGGCGTTTAATTGGCCATTCTATCATTTCATCAGAGCAGCTGCTTCTGGGAGATGTGGTACATGGTAAGACCATGTACATGGGCCCATTGCTATGCTTCTTTTGCTATAGAATAAATTCATTGTTTAGAAGCAAATATTGTCTGGGATGCCATGATGATGAACAAGATGTAACATAAGTCCAAGGATAATGAGATGGGCAGAAACATAATAGGAAAGAGAAATCTGTACTCTAATACATATACTTTCTAATGAGCGCACATGGCTGCCCCTTATGATGAAGAGTTTCAATGAGTAATCAGCTACCAGGTGGTTCTCTGGTTTCCTGGAAAAATGATAGTATATTAACGGCTCCCTTTTGGTTTCTGCTCTTGGGAGGTTAGACGCTCAGGAGTAGCAATTGTCAGTTCAGTCATGGAAAGTATGATTCCCTGTAGCTAAGCTCCTCTACACTCTCTGTGTTTGCCACTCTGGACCACGAGATGACTGGGGAAGGTAACTTCCTCTCACAGAACATGTCACCTGGGATATCTGAATATTGAGAGTCTCTTCTGTAGTGGATATCCCCTGATGACCCCATGAGACCCTCATTTCATGAAATCATAAATAAAGCAGAGATTGGAACACCAGCATACTATAAAAACTCAGTGGTGGCTGCCTCTCTAGGCTGGGGTGACAGTGGGAAATGTTGCAGTTGTGATAAGGATGAATGGATCCTGCAGTGGCAGAGCACAAGCACTAGCATTTAATTGCCAGAAATAAAGTATCATCAAAGTAGAAGTAGTTAATAGCAACAGGGATGTATACATTGATAGGATACTTAGATCTACAAGGTCTTTGGTAGTGGCTAATCAATCACCTGTCCATAGAAATGAAAGAGATTGGCAGACTACCAGAGTATTACTTGATCTTTGTAACTGGAAAAATTCCTAGTCTAGTGGATAGAAATCTGACTTGAGTTTTCACAATAGGGAGTCATAGCCTCTCACTTGGTTCTGTGCTCTAAGCCCATCCAAAGATACTGAACTTTTTTCCATCTGTTCTTTGTTGCATCCTCAGTCAATAGCAGGGGCTCGTAAGTGTGTTTTGAATGAATGGATACATGAATGAATGAATGGCTATAAAACGATAGATGTAAGAAAAAAATGATGAAAAAGAGGATTTTTTTGATTCCATTCGAAGAATGGATTGAAGCCTCAACCTGAAGCTTTGCATGTTGAGGAAGATGGTGACAGCATTAACAGAAATAGGAAATTCAGCAAAAGGAACTTATTCGCGATGGCGGAGAGTAAAAATATGAGAAATTCAACTTTTAAAGGTGAATCTGAGAATCAGTGTAGTCTTTAGTAAAGACTTCCAGAGGTCAGACAGAGTGTGAGCTTTTAACTTATCATCTGGTCAAAGCCACCCATTTGGGTGGGGCTCATGGCCCCATCATGACATGTGCTAGAGACTCTTCATATGATAGGCTCACCCTACCCCAGATTTCTACCCCATTCCATGCTCATTGCCTTCTGAACCTGCGCAGGTGGCTGAGTGGAGCAGTCAGACATGAATGTTCACACAGAGAACTCTTTATTACCTCTGACAGATGCATTTTAGCCCCATCGCTTCCAAACGCAGCTCCTGGAAGGCTGCCCAGCATTGTTGCCAGCTATCATTGCCATGGAAACCACAGACCAGCCCACGAGAGTTAGAGGCACAAAAGCAAAAGCAGTGTAAGAGCAGATTTTTTGAGGCTCTGGTCCCTCTGATTTCATACCTGATGGGACTGTATGTGGCTTCCCCTGGGGGGCACAGGAGTAAAGCAAATCAGGACAATTGGGGTTATTACTGGTTTTCAGGAACAGACTAACCAAGGAGAATACATTTCAGAGAAGCATGGTCACAAGTTACTCTCCAAAGCTTAAGAATGCTTTCCTTGTTTTCCTCTAAATATAGAGCTATCACAGCTGATACTTCTTTTGAAAAAGAATGAAGCAATACATATCTCTTGGGTTTTGGACATTGTAAAGATAACTTTACTAGAAATGGCTTTTCTATTCCAGCCATTAACTCAACCACACCAAAATTACCTTGGCTCCCTTAGACTGAGGGTGGAGGGTGGCACTGATAATCGGCATTATCTAGCACAAGGATTTTTTGTTTCTCAGCTTGAAGCCAAAGGAGGTGTTAGTATTGCTCTGTCCTCTTGAGCTGGGCAGTGTAACCTTACGTTAGTATTCATGGAGCTGTCCACCGAGGATGTGCATATGACTATGTAAATTGTAGCTTGATGAAATATTGTCAGCATGAAAAATGGAAAACAAAGTATTGTTAATCATTCAAAGCAAACATTTTACTTGCTGATTTTTTTAAAAGGTGAGTAATTAAAAAAAAAAGGTGAGTTTATATGGCTTCCTAGAACCATGCAACTTTAATTTTGAAATGTCAGTTGCAGTATTAGAAAGAGGTTTTCAAAATTACTAAGGATTTTCACTGTGCTAAGGGCTGCCCAAATATTTATTGAGCAGTTACTTTGGGCTGGGGTTTAAATGTCTTTGCTTTAGATCTGTCCATTCCTCCTGCCTTTTGTGTGCTCAGCCAGGTATGTCTCTTTCACCCCAGGCAAGTGTATCTGAATGTGGACGGTACACACAGCTGCTCATCGAGCCCCTGTTCCTCCCCTGACAAATGGAGGGAAACTCTCATGATTCAACAGTAAAGTACCAGATGAAATTCCAAGGCTGGTTAGTTTTGTCAGTCAATCTCTTGCTCATTCATCAGTTTCCCTCCTTCCCTGGCAACTCTCCCTGTGATTAGCATGACAACTTAAGGTGGAAACTCCTGTTCATTTCTTCCCTTTCCCTGGCCCCATTGTAGATCTCATTTTGCTCCTATCTGCACCTCTGCTGTCTGATCAAGAGATAGCACCCAATATGCAGTAAGGAGTCATTACTTTTGTGTATGATCTTCACTTGCTTCAGTTGTTCTTCCTCTTCCCTCTCCTCCTCAATATGCATTCTACATCCTTGGCTTAACTGAAAGTTTGCTGTATATGTTTCTCAAAATCATAAAATTGAAGATTAATTTCATTCTTTCAAAAAATGTTGAGAAACTGTAATGTTAGCTACTATGCTAAAGATACAACTCTAATAGCTTCTGTTCCCAGGCAACTTATGTTCTAATGAGTGAAATCCAGATAAAAAAGCAAATACAATAACTTGCAGTCATAATAAAAGTATGTAAGGAAACAAATAAGAGCTAAGACAAATTTTAGGATGACCGAAGAAGTCCTTTTAGATATAAAATTTCAGCTGAGACATAAGGCACGAGAAAGAGTTTGTCCATTTAAAGAGAGAGGAAAGAGCATTCTAAAAAGAATTAACATAGATAAGAGTCCGGAGGTGAGAGGTAGTGTGAGTCTCTTCTAGAAATGGCATGACCACTATTGTGGCTGGAGCTTGGCAAATGTAGAGAAAGTGGTTTTGAGATGTAAGTCAGAAGAGGAAAGACAGAACTGTGCATTTGGAGTATGACTCCATGGAAGATTTCAAGGGAGAGACTTGTGTGATCCAATTTCTATTATAATAAGTTCATCCTGGCAGGCAAGTGGAGAATGAGACAGTTAAGAGATGAAGCAAAGGATACAAGTAAGGAAAATGCTGTTATCGCCTCGGATGGAGGTGACAGACTGTAGGAAGGGATTTACAGTAGAGGTGAGCAGAGAGCACAGACTTTAGATACATTCATATTATAAATTGAGGAGATGGGATAGTAGGAGTGAAGCAAATGAAAAACACAACGTTCTCTATGTTTCTGAATTGAATTGAGTGGGAAATAGTACCACTTATGGAGGAGAGGAAGACATAGGAAAGGGAAGGGCAGTTTGGAAGGCTGTTTGAGAAGTCTGTGAGACATCTGAGACACGTCTCATGGACTTCTAAACGTATCAACTAGGCAGTAAAAAGGAAATTCTAGAACCTGAAGAAATGATATAAGCTGGAGATATGAATGTGGGGCTCATCAGCACACAGATGGTTTATGCGTTTATGGGAAATGAGCAAGTCACATCACATTTCAGTCTAGAGAGACATTTCCATTGGTTTCACAACATGAAGATCTTTGATGACATTGACAAAGGGGGTTTCGCTGAGACTGACGTAGAGGTTGGTATGTGATGGTTTAGAGAGTGCATGGGAGATGACGTAGAGAGAGCCTCAGTAGACAGTTTTTTTCCCCCCCAAATTTTGGCTATGATGTGGAGAAAACGGGCCACTGGATGGCAATGGATCTGGGAGAGAGAGAGAGAGAGAGCACGTGTGTGTGTGTGTGTGTATGTGTTATATGTCCTTTTTAAAAATGAGTGATACATACACCAATACATATTGGGGAAAGTTAATGACTGGGGATAATGGAAGGAGCCAAGTTTCTGAGAAGAAAAAAATGGGATGTGTGCAGTTGCCGTTTAACAGAAGGGGAGATACTTCCCCCTCTGTAGTAATAGGAGAAAAAGGATGAGTACATGTGTTGTTAAGTTAGTAGTTTGGGGATTGGCAGATGTGAATGTGGAGCTGTGATGTCTTCTTTTTCCTTAGAGTATAAGCAAGGTCATGTGCAGTGAATGACTGTCAAGTCGGGCTATGATAAATTTGAAGATGGTGAGTGAGATATAAAATATTTGTGTGTTGGAGGGCAATGTGAGTCAATTGAAGAAATGCGATTGGTATTTGTTTGCTTGGTTTCTTGTTTGTTTTTGGCAGTACAGACCAGTTAACTACCTTTATGGTTTTCTCCATCAACATTTGGTTTCTTGGGTATCCCAGAAAGGCGGAATGGAGGATTTATTCAGAAGTAGGATGTGGCAGATGACTGCAAAGTCATCAGAGGACATGATGAGATGTTTGGAAGAATCCGAGAGGTAGAGGCTCCTGGAGTCTTGGTTTTCCCAAGCCTGAAGTTGGCAGCAGAGTCCAGCATTGGCACCAGAGATTTTCTACAGTCAGGAGAAAAGACCTGCATTTTCCTGGCTTCTCTTATGTTTTCAGACCTTTTTTCTTTTCCGGCTTTCATGGCAGTTCTGAAACTGTTTAAATTAGAATTCCTTTACTTATACAAAACTTCACCTGTATGCTTCTTAAGCCTTCCCGTCCATTCCCTGAGGACTGCAGCACTTTTCCCACAGTCCGCCGCTTCTCTCCAGCCCATGTCATTACCCTGGTTGACTTCAATGTCCTTTTTAATGACCTATTTAACAACCGAATCTCTCAGTTCCTAAAAATTATTCCATCTAAGAAGTTTCTTTCTTTCTTTTTTTTTTTTTTACATTAATGGATTAATTTCATCACAAGTAGCTATACCTGTAGCCTTGTCACATATAAGATGACTCAATATTTGAAATCCTGAATTATGAAATCCTTTTCTACTTACTTTTTCTTTTGCAACCCATTCTTTAGCCTCATTGGACATCTGTTCTTGTGAGCCCTTGCTATTTCTTTAGATTCTTCCTTTCTTCCCATCTGGATTTGTGAAAAATCACCCACCCAAGACGCTCACCAATGTTCTCAGTTCCAATAACCTGGTGACTTCCAGTGGCTTCTGCCTTTCTCATCCTGCACTCAGGAAAAACCTCCCATCTGTTAGCTAGTTTGTTACCCTTTCTTGTTCAGGGCTACAGAATGTGTTAGAGAAAAATCATGTAACAGTGGTAATTGTTTGAATCCCAGCTGTGGTTTCCACACTCTGCTGATTCCGTGATGCTGCCCTCCTCTCCCTTCTCTCTGTCCCTCCCTTATACCTCTCATGTTATCTCCTGGCTAGACCATCACAATAGTCTCTTCACTATTCTCCTTTAGAGTCTCTACTTCTGATGTTATGTTATTTTCTTTTTCTAGTGATTCTTTTCTAAAATGCAGATTAGATCACTCATTTCCCTGCTTAGAAATCCCTGAGAGCAGACCAAGATTTAGAACGTTAGGTAGAAGCTCTTTAGGGTTTCATTCAGGAATTGGGGGCCTTCATGATTTGCATCTCACCTATTTGTCTAGTGTGATCTCTCCACATTTCCAACCCCCCTCCTCCATTCCCCACTCTCACACACTACACCAGACCATTCTGGTTTCCTCTACCATACTGTGTATTCACCCTCACACTGTTCCTCCTGCCTGGAGTGAAAGCTTCTTTCTTCTCCTCATCTGTGGAGCTCTTGTTTTCAGCTCTCAATCAAATGCTGTCTCATCTGGGGAGTCATCTGTATTTCCCAGTGTGAGACAAAGTAGCATAGGTAAGAAGGCATATTTGCTCATTTCTGCTTGCAGGCATGATTTCACAAAGGCTCTGACTCTGTGACCACATGCAGTTCTCTGGAGAGATGCTTCACAGACCAAACAGGATAGAGCACGTGGTGCCCCATATCTCTTGCCTGAGTTACTATATTTTTTACAAGATAAATGACCCTACTTCTTGCCTTTTCCTACACATAAGATAATGTTTGACAAGGTTAGTGATTATACCTCTATAATCTATAACCAGATACACTCTTAAACCCAAACATTGATGTGATCCCTCTTTACTATAACTTCTGAACAAGTTTGATGTGATTTTACACATACTAAACCTTCATTATCTATATAGCCCACTGCTAAAATACTGGGCTGGCTCAGTCTGATAGAACCTCCGATAGAACCTCTCTAAAGGGCTGCTTCGGGGCTATAGACCTCAGTCTATAGTCCTTAGTGAGACTTTTAAATAAAACTAACTTTAAACCTTTAAAAACTTGATTATTTTAGCTGTGCATGGTGGCCCATATCTGTAATTGCAGCACTTTGGGAGAATCTGGCATTTTGAGACCAGCCTGGACAACATTGCGAGACCCCATCTCTACAAACAAAAAAAAAAGGAAAAATAGTATGATGTTTTTCCCTTTAGTTGACACCAAGTAAAAGAGTCACTCCTTCCTTTGTGTGGCCACATGTTTCATTTGCCACTAGAATTGTGCTTATTGCATTTGTTAGGTTTGTTTATGTATCTACCTGTTTTGTCTGCTTTGCTGCTCAACTCTGAGCTTAAAAACTTATTTGTCATCTCTCTATTCCTCAGAGTTTATCAGTGTGGTTGGTATATGGTAGCTACTTAATACACACTTTTTAACTAAGTGATGAATGTATGTGTAATACTTTGGGGACCAATACAGAAGGTAGCAGACCTTAAGGACTTAGTTCCTCACTTTAAAACACTAACATAGAGTCTAGACCTACCCCTAAAACACGTAAGACTGTAAGACAGACTAGGATGCAGTCAAAGTAATGGTGAAGACAGTGGGTCCAGGAGGAACTCAAAGGGAGGGAACTTGTCTTTGTCTGCTTGGGCTGCCGTAACAAAACACTGTAGATTGAGGTAGCTTAAACAACAGACATTTATTTCTCATAGTTCTGTAGTCTGGAAGTCTGGGATCAGGGTGCCAGCATGCTTAATTTCTGGTGAGGGCTCTCTTCCTGGCTTAAAGACTGCTGCCTTCTATCTGGGTCCTTAATGGCAGAGAAGGGGCAAGCTCTCTGGTTTCTCTTCTTAGAAGGGCAATAATTCCATCAGGAGGGTGCCACCCTCGTGAATTCATCTAAACCCAATTATCTCTCAAAGGCCTCATCTCCATATTCCATGGCATTGGTGGTTAGAGCTTTAACAAATCAACTTGGGCTGTAGGAACAGGAGACACAATTCAGTCTATAACAGAAGGTGAGTTTTGGGCACCGCTGATTTAGATTTGGAAACAAAGACTTGCTTATTTCATGCCCTTCATTCCTGGACTGATCCCTTGAGAGAGATCTTCTCCCATGCTATCTCGTTTCCTGGGATTATGTGAAAGAAGATGATAGCTTCTGTGGACATTCCCAGAGGAATAATTTCACAAAGTAGAGCTTGTGTCTCACTTTGCAAAAATGCTCATTCTCTTCTTACTTTTAGGTTGAGATGTAAGCTGTGGAACCCAAATATGTCGAAGGAATAAACACAAAACTGTATCTTAACGCATCTTGGATTTTGGATTTTCTTCTTTTTGCGGTTTAGCAGTTTTCCCCTCTCTGCATGGGGAGAGAGAAAGTAGAGCTGCTGCCAACAGCTGAGCAAAATATAGAGAAATGTCACCATACACACAGCTGTCTCTATTGCTTACTCTCAAATACAGAACTGGGGCTGGTCTTACAAGAAAAAAAGAGTTTGGATTCTGTGGCTCAAAGGCTACTGAGTAAACTCCTCCTCCTTTTTCTTGTCCATCTGTATCCACTGTTCACTTAATTTTTTTCAAACACTCCCTTGTGCCATTCTCACGTTAAATTTTTCCTTTGCGATAACAATGCTTATCCTTTCACTTTTTTTCTGCTTATAAAAGTAACAAAGATACTTTACACAAAATTTGGAAAATATAGAAAAGCATAAAGAGGCTGAGTGCGGTGGCTCACGCCTGTAATCCCAGCACTTTGGGAGGTCAAGGCGGGTGGATCCTGAGGTCAGGAGATCGAGACCATCCAGGCCAACATGGTGAAACTCTGTCTCTACTAAAAATACAAACATTAGCTGAGCGTGGTGGCAGAGGCCTATAGTTCCAGCTACTCGGGAGGCTGAGGCAGGAGAATCACTTGAACCCGCGAGGCAGAGGTTGCAGTGAGCTGAGATTGGCCACTGCACTCCAGCCTGGTGACAGAGTGAGACTTCATTTCAAAAAAAAAAAAAAAAAAAGTAAAGAAAAATAAAAATCACTCATCATTTCATCATCCAGAAATAACATGTATTCCTTGTGGTTTTAATATCTGCATGTACATATGTGCGATTTTCTTCTGAAAATAAAAGGGTATGGGCTCAAACTATATACACTTCTGTGTATTCTGCTTTTAGCCTCTTTTAATGGTTTCCCAAATGCCTTCAGAGAAAGGAATACTCTGATCCAGCACTTAAAACCCTCATAACTATCTCCAACCTGCTTTATTGGCCTTATCCAAACTCTTTCACAGATGGATGGGTTGACTTATTTGGACCTCCCTGCCTCTGCTCTATTACTGCTTATCTAGAATTTCCTTCCTATTTTCTCCATGTCCCAGAGTGCTGCCATATTTCTAAGCCTAGACAAACCCCACCTTCTGTGTGAAGTTTCCCTGGAAACAAAGCTGTAAGTGATCTTTTTTTCCACATTCTTCCAAACTGCTCCCTCTGCCTGGTGCTTTTCCCCAGATGGCTGTCTTCACATTTTTCAGGTGTTTGCATTTCCAAAAGAACTTCCTGAGGCTTTGCAACTATATTTTTCTCCAAACATCACTATCCCTCTGTCCTGCTTGTTTTTCTTCAAAGCAGTTATCTTTATCTAATAGTTAATGTGTTTTTATTTTTTATTTTTTGATTGATTGATGATCTTTTTCTTGCCACAAAACTGTAAGCTCCTTGAAATCAGAGTTTTCTCCTGTTTGCTGCTATATCCCTAGACACTAGAACAGTGTCTGCCACATAGTAGGTGCCCCACAGTGTTTAAGAGAAAGAAAAGTGGGGTGAGATGGTATCTCATTGTGGTTTTGATTTGCATTTCTCTAATAACCAGTGATGTTGGGCTTTCTCTGATATGTTTGCTCACCACATGTCTGTCTTCTTTTGAGATGTGTCTCTTCATGTCCTTTGCCTACTTTTTAATAGGGTTGTTTCTTTTTTTCTTGTAAATTTAAGTTCTTTGGTAGATGCTGGGCGACCTATGTCAGATGGATGTATTTCAAATTTTTCTCCCATTCTGTAGGTTTTCTGTTCACTCTGATGATAGTTTCTTTTGCTATGCAGAAGTTCTTTAGTTTAATTAGATCCCATTTGTCAATTTTTGTTTTTATTGCCATTGCTTTTGGCATCCTCATCCTGAAATCTTTGCCCATGCCTATGTCCTGAATGGTATTGCCTAGATTTTCTTCTATGGTTTTTATAGTTTTAGGATTTACATTTAAGTCTTTATTCTGTCTTGAGTTGATTTTTGTACATAGTGTAAGGAGGGTATCCACTTTCAGTTTTCCACATATGGCTAGCCAGTTCTCCCAGTACCATTTGTTAAATAGGAAATCATTTCCTCATTGCTTGCTTCTGTCAGGTTTGCCCAAGGTCAGATAACTGTAGGTGTGAGGTCTTGTTTCTAAGTTCTTTATTATGTTCCATTGGATTATATGTCTATTCTTGTACCAGTATCATGCTGTTTTGGTTACTGTATCCCTATAGGATAGCTTGAAGTCAGGTAGCATGATGCCTCCAGCTTTGTTCTTTTTGCTTCATATTGTCTTGGCTATTTGGGCTCTTTTTTGGTTCCATATGAATTTTAAAATAGCTTTTTCTAATTCTGTGAAGAATGTCAATGGTAGTTTAATGAGAATAGCATTGAATATATAAATTGCTTTGAGCAGTATGGCCATTTTCATGATGTTGATTCTTCCTATCCGTGAGCATGCTGGCAAGGTTGTGGAGGAAAAGGAATTCTTTTACTCTGTTGGCGGGAGTCTAAATTAGTTCAACTGTTGTGGTGGACAGTGTGGTCCTTGAAGACCTACAGGCAGAAATAGCATTTGACCCAGAAATCCCATTCCTGGGTATATACCAAAAGGAAAATAAATCATTCTATTTTAGAGGTATATATATATACGCACATCATGGAATACCATATATATGTGTGTGTGTGTATATATATATCATGGAATACCATGCAGCCATAAAAAGTAATGAGATCATATCATTTGCAGGGACATGGATAGAGCTGGAAGCCATTATCCTCAGCAAACTAATGCAAGAACAGAAAACCAAATACTGCATGTTCTGACTGGTAAGTGGGAGCTGAATGATGAGAACACATGTACAGTTGAGGGAAACAACACACACTGGGGCCTATCAGAGGATTGGGGGTCGGAAAAGGAAGAGCATCAAGAATGATAGCCCATGGATGTGGGGCTTAATAGGTAGCTGATGGGATGACCTGTGCGGCAAACCACCATGGCCCACGTTAAACTATGTAACAAACCTGCACATCCTGCACACATACCCCTGAACTTAAAATATAAGTTGGAAAAAAAAGAGAAAGAAGGAAGAAATTAGTGCTTGCCATTTAGAACTTAGTATAAATCATGTATTTTTCATGAATGTGCACGTTACCTCCCATCAGGAACATGTATACATATTATCTGTTATCAAGAATGTAAACCTCTAAGATATGGCCTATTTCTATTTTCTATGTATGTGTTTTCCTTTAAGTTCTTTGTATAGTGTCTTGCATGTAGAAAGAGTTACAGAATGTATGCTCCATGAGGAGCTTTGATTTTGTCAGGAATTTTTGTTTTAATAAGAATCTTTGTTTTTATCATTTGTTTATATGTGCCAAAGAGAAATCAGGAAAGAGAAACTAGAAGTGGAAAAGACTGGTTCTCTACAGGAGTGGAGTAGAAAGAGGTGTAAAGGAGGGGAAGAGTAGTTGGGTTGATGAGGGAATGAAACTTCTGTGAGTATATATTTTTGAATAGCTTTGACTTAGAGTCATAGTAATATTTCATATACCTAAAAAGTAAACAACAATGAAAACCAACCAGGCTGTGAGGGGAACCTAAACTGGAATACAAACACTGATAAGGCTATTGAAAATGAGCAACATAACTACAGTGAGGTGGGTTCAAAAGAGAAAAAGGTAAACCCTAGTAACTGTGGAAGACGTAATGTTGATTGGACACTCAGACTAGAGCAAAGAGGACTATTGGCAAATGCTGTAATCTCGTTAGTAAAAGTAGGTAGGTTCCCTTTCAAAACGTGATGAACCAGCAATCCTGAAACTTTTTTATACCTATATTAGAACTGGCTATATAAGTAAATAGATGATAGATAATGAGAATTAGGCTTCTCTCTGTTAGAAAATAAGAAGTTATCAATAAGAAAAAGGGAAAGCTAAAATAAATTTTGTAGTGTTTGATTAAAATTAGTTATCAGTACACACTAATGAAATTTACTATACACACACAGATGAAAATATAAATATACGTGGATGGTTGGGTGATAAGGTTTGGCTCTGTGTCCCCACCAAAATATCACCTCCAATTATAATCCCCATGTGTTGAGGGAGGGACCTGGTGGGAGAAGATTGAACCATGGCGGCGGAGGGGGAGCAGTTTCCCCATGTTGTTCACATGATAGTGAGGGAGTTCACATAAGATCTGATGGTTTCACAAGTGGCAGTTTCTCCTGTGTGCTCTTTTCTGACACAATGTAAGACATTCCTTGCTTCTGCTTTCCCTTCCACCATGATTGTAAGTTTCCTGAGACCTCTCCAGCTATGTAGAACTGTGAGTCAATTAAACCTCTTTCATTTATGAATTACCCAGTCTCAGGGAGCATCTTTATAGCAGTGTGAGAATGGACTAATACAGAAAATTGGTACCTACAGAGTAGGGTATTGCTATAAAGGTACTACCTGAACTTTGGAAGCAACTTTGGAACTAGGTAACCAGCAGAGGTTGGAACAGTGTAGAGGACTCAGAGACAGAAAGATGTGGGCAAGTTTGAAAATTTCTAGAGGCTTGTTAAATGGTTTTGACCAAAATGTTGATAGTGATATGGACAATGAAGTCCAGGCTGAAGTGTTCTCAGATGGAGAATGAGAAACTTATTGGGAACAGGGGTAAAGGTCACTCATGCTGTGCTTTAACAAAGACAATAGTGGCATTTTGCCTCTATTCTAGAGATCTGTGGAACTTTGAACTTGAGATAGTTAATTTAGGGTATCTGGCAGAAGAAATTTCTAAGCAGCAAAGCATTCAAGATGTGACCTGACTTATTCTGAAAGCATTCAGTCAAATATATTCACAAATAGATGGTTTGAAATTGGAACTTATGTTTGAAAGGGAAGCAGAGCATAAAGGTTCAGAAAATTTGCAGCCTGACCATGTGATAGAAAAAGAACAAAACAAAACAGAACACTTTCTCTGGGAGAAATTCAAGCTGGCTGCACAAATTTGCAAAAAAATGAGGAGCTGAATGGTAATAGTCAAGGCAATGGGGAAAATGTCTCCAGGACATATCAGAGACCTTCATGGAAGCATCTCTCATCACAGGCCCAGAAGCTTGGGAGGGAAAAATGGCTTTATGGGCTGTGCCCAGGCTCTTGCTGCTCTGTGCGGAGTCAGGACTTCGCGCTCTTTATCCCAGCCACTTCAGCTCCAGCTGCGGCTATAAAGGGTCAATGTATAGCTCAAGCTGTTGCTTCAGAGGGTACAAGCCACAAGCCTTGGCAGCTTCCATGTGATGTTGGGCTTGGAGTGTAGAGAAGACAGAGTTGAGCTTTGGGAGCCTCAGCCTAGATTTCAGAGGATGTATGGAAATGCCCAGATGTCAAGGTAGAAGTCTGCTGCAGGGGTGGAGCTCTCATGAAGAATCTCTATTAGGGCAATGGAGAGGGGCAATGTGGGGTTGGAGCCACTACACAGAGTGGGGCTCTGCCTAGTAAAGCTGTCAGGAAAAGGCTACTGTCCTCCAGACCCCAGAATAGTAGATCCACTGAGAGCTTGCTCTGTGCACCTGGAAAAGCCACAGCCACTCAATGCCAGATCATAAAAGCAGTTGCGTGGGCCATATCCTACAGAGCCACAAGGGTGGAGCTGCCCAAGGCCATGGGAGCCCACCCCTTGCGTCAGCATGTCTTGGATGTGAGACATAAAATCAAAGAAGATTTTGGAACTTTAAGATTTAATGACTGCCTGGCTGGGTTTTGAGCTTGCATAGGGCCTCTGGCCTCTTTGTTTTGGCCATTTTTTGAACATTTATCCAATATCTGTACCCCACTGTATCTTGGAAGTAACTAACTTGTTTTTGATTTTATGGGTTTTTAGGCAGAAGGAACTTTGTTTCAGATGAGATTTTGGAGTTGGACTCTTGAGTTAATGCTGGAATGAATTAAGACTTGGTGAACTGTTGGGAAGGCATGATCGGTTTTGAAATGTAAAAAGGAAATGATATTTGGGAGAAGCCAGGGGCAAAATAATATGATTTGGCTCTGTTTCTTCACCTAAATCTCATCTCCAATTATAATCCCCATGTGTTGAGACAGTGACCTGGCAGCAGGAGATTAAACCATGTGGGCAGTTACCCCATGCTGTTCTCATGATAATAAGGGAGTTCTCACAAGATTTGATGGTTTTAAAAGTGGCGGTTTCCCCTGTGCACTCCCTCTCTTTCCTACTGCCATGTAAGATGTGCGTTTCTTCCCCTTTACCTTCCACTGTGATTGTAAGTTTCCTGAGGCCTCTCCAGCCATGCATAACTGTGAATCAATTAAACCTCTTTTGTTTATGAATCACCTCATCTCAGATAGTATCTTTATAGCAGTGTAAGAACAGACTAGTAGTGGGCTAGAATGTATACATACATATCCTAGCTCTACCTACTGAGACAACCAAGAAACTCTAATGTTTAGCTGTCAGATATTGGTTTCTAAACACAAATTTCTAATAAAAGGAGCCATTGTAATAGGATTCTGGGAAGACAGTGGTGTAGGAAGCAGCAGGAATCTGTCTCCCCACCTAGGCAGCAGTTTCAGTGGCAGAATCTGTCTGATGTAACTATTTTGGAACTCTGAAGCCTATTGAAGGCTTGCAACTTCCTGGGGAAGGCTTAAATAGTAGGCAAATCGCAGTTAATTTTAGCCTTTAGCACAGTGGCAGCTACCCAGACCCACATGTTCCTAAAGCACCTTGCACACTGTTTGCAGAAGTCAGGGTGGGCAAGAAAGATCCTATCCCCTCAGAAGGAGAAGAGAGAGAATAGGGCAAAGAGAATATTTGAAGAAATAATGACTGAAATCTTCTCAAGTTTGATGAAAAACACAAATATAAACATCCAAGAATTTCAATAAGTACCAAGAAAGTTAAATTAAAGAGAGCTACACTGAGACACATTATAATGAAACTGTCGAAAGAAAAGAAAAGAGAGTCTTATATGTAGAAAATTCCAAAGAGTTAACAAAAAACTATTAGAGATAATAAATAAATTTGGAAGAGTAGCAGGATGTAAAGTCAACATACAAAAAAATCAGTTGCACTTCTTTAGAGTAATGATGAACAATCTGAAAGGAAAAGTATGAAAACAGCTCAACTTACAGGAGCATCGAAAAACAAAATACCTAGTAATTAACTTAAGGATGGAAAGGCTTGAATAATGAAAACTATAAAACATTGCTGAACAAATTTAAAGAAGACATAAATGGAAAAACACTCTCACATTCATAGATTGGAAAATTTAATTATGTTAACATTTCAATACTATTCAAAGCAATCTATCTACAGATTTAATGCAATTCCTATCAAAATACAAAAGACCTTTTTTTAGTATAGAAATAGAAAACCTATCATAAAGTTTATATGGAATCCCAAGGGACCTAGAATAGCAAAAGTGATCTTTGAAAAGAAGAACAAAGCTGAGGCAATCATACTTTGATTTTAAAACTTACTATAAAGCTACAATGATCAAAACAGAGTATTACTGACATAAAGACAAACATATAGACCATGAAACAATAGAAAGCCCAGAATAAACCCTTGTATATATAATCATACTATTTTTGACAAGGATGCCTGCATCATTCAATGGGAAAGGGACAGTGTTTTCAACAAATGATTCTGGGAAAACTGGATATCCACACGCAATAGAATGAACTTGGCCCCTAACACCATATAAAAAGAGCAATTAAAAATAGATCAAATACCTAAACATAAGTCCTAAAATTATAAAACTCTTAGAAAAAAGTATAGGGCAAAAACGTCATAACATTGGATTGGGCAATAATTTTTTGACTATGACACCAAAGGCATAGGCAACAACAACAAAATAGACAAATTGAATCTCATGAAAATTAAAAAAAAATTTATGTATTGAAAGACACTACCAACAGACTAGAAAGGCAACCCACAGATTAGGAGAAAATATTTTCAAATTATATTTCTGATAAGGGTTTGATAATGTTTGGATGTGTCCCCACCCAAATATTATCTTAAATTGTAACTTTCACAATTCCCATGTGTCATGGGAGGGTCCCAGTGGGAGATGATTGAATTATGGGGGTGGGTCTTTTCTGTGCTGTTCTCATTATAGTGAATGGGTCTCAAGAGATCCAATGGTTTTAAAAACAGGAGTTGCCCTGAACAAGCTATCTTTTTGCCTGCTGCCATCCATGTAAGATGTGACTTGCTCCTCCTCATTTTCTGCCACGATTGTGAGACCTCAGCCATATGGATCCCTAAGTCCACTAAACCTCTTTCTTTTGTAAATTGCCTGGTCTTGGGTATGTCTTTATTAGTAGCATGAAAACAGACTAATACAGGGATTAATCATCAGAATATATAGAGAATTCCTAAAACTCAGCAACAATAACAAAAGCAACCTGATTCAAAAATGAGCAAAGTATTTAAATAGACATTTTTCTGGAGAAGGTAAAAAAATGGCTAATAAGCCTATGAAAAGATGCTCAACTTTTTGAGTAACTCAAAAAATATTCAAGATACTAATCATTAAGGAAATGCAAATCAAAACTACAATGAGATACCATCTCACACTCATTAGGATGACTACTATCAATAAAACAAAACATAAGTGTTGATAAGGATGTGGAGAAATTGGAATCCTTCTGTACTGTTGGTGTGAATATAAAATGGTATAACCACTGTTGAAAACAGCATGGGGGTTCCTCAAAAAAGTAAAAATAGAATTATTGTATGATCCAGCAATTCCACTACTGGGTATATACCAAAGGAATTGAAATCAATATGACAAGGAGATATCTGCACTCTCATGTTTATTGCAGTATTAGTCACAATAGCCAAGACAGAAAAATAACCTAAGTGTCCATCAATGGATGAATGGATTTTTAAAATGTGGCATTATTACACAATGGAACACTAGCCTTAAGAAAATAGGAAGTTCTGTCATTTGTGACAACATGAATAAACCTAGAGGACATTAGGTTGAGTGAAATAAGATAGGCACAGAGACCAAATATTGTATGATTTTACTTATATATGGAATCTGAAAAAAGTCAAACTCATAGAAGTAGAAAATAGAATGATAGGTACCAGAGGCTGGGAGAGTGGGGGTGGGAGATAGAAAAAGGAGAGGACATTGGTCAATGGCTACAAAGTTACAGTTAGGAGGAATAAGATCTGATGCTCTACTGCACAGGGAGGTGACTTTTATAATAATGTATATTTGAAAATGGCTAAAAGAGAGGATTGTAAGTGTTTTCACAAACAATTAATAAATACTTGAGGTGATGATTACCCAGAATTGATCATTGGATACATATATTAAAATTTGTGTGTGAATATGTATCACATGTATACATGTATCAAAACATCACATTTTACCCAAGGAATATATACAATTATTATTTCTGAATTGAAAATAAAACTTAAAAAAATGAGCTCCTTAAAGAAGTGGTTCATTCCAGGGCTGGCGCAAGGAAAACATAAAATGAGCCTGGAATCTCTTGTGGTGCCAGAGAATAAGGAAATGCTCACACCCAAAAAGGGGAGTCTGGGATGGAGGAGTGCTTGTTGAAAACACAGGAACCAACCTAAAGGAACCTGTAATGGCCAAAGCTGAGATAATTTTAGCAGCAAAATAAATAATAACAGTATTAAGCCTTAATCCATAGAATTAAGTAAATAAATTTTAAAAACTAGCCATGAGTTCATGAGTCATTATTTCTTTTCTTTTTTTTTTTTGAAAGAAAGAAAAAGAGAGGAAAGAAACTGAGAGTGAAAGAAAGAAAAAAAAAGAATGTACGAGAGAAAGAAAGAGGAAGAGAAAGAGGGAGAGAGAACGGGATTCTTGTTCTATTGCCCAGGCTAGAAAGCACTCTAAAAATGGGTATTAAAAACCTCTATTATGCCAATAATTGTGCTTAACAATGGAGACAGGAAGGAATAAGAGATGAAAATAACAAACAAGCAGCCAACCAATATTTTATTTAAACCTGTGAAATGCTATGCAATTGCTGACGAGTGATTTATTTCCAATTATGCGGTCACTTTTTGGATTGACTTTTTTAGGAGAAGACTTTTTCCTGAAGATGTGTTAAATGGTGTTGGTTGGGTAGAGAACTTTGGTTTTGATTCTGGGTGCATGCAGTAACGTAGTCTCCATATGATTTATTCAGGTGTACACAGCATCACTGGTGTCTGTGGTTTCCTTCGTGGCTTAGATTGCAATTGTTAGTAGAGGCTGGGGTAAGGTTATGCTGGGGAAGGCAGGCCATTTCTTGGGTCCCAGAAGTGGCAGCAGCTGGCCAAAGCACACCTGTCCTTGGGCCCCTGAGCAGTATAGGCAGGCAGTGGTGTTAGCAGGTCCAAGCAGGCTGATTCTTGGGCTTCTAGGCAGCTTGCTTAGTTGCCAGCAGTGTTAGTGGTGGGCTGGGTGGGTGGATGTGTGTTTGGGTCCCCAGGCAGTGTGTGTTAAATGGATGATGGCTGTAGCAGTGGTGACAACCTTTGGGTTCCCAAGCAGTACACGCTTGTATTAGTGGTGGCAGTAACATGCTGGGCAGACCAGGGAGCAAGTATGGGTGAGTGCCAGCTGCTATGGTGGTGGCCAGTTGAGTGGGCCTGTGCTCAGGTCCCCAAGAGGAGTACACAGATGCCAGCAGTGGTAGATGGGGCAGGGCAAACCCCAGAGCCCTGGGTGTGGTCGAGCACTGGATGGGGGGCAGTGCCAGGCCTGAGGGACTGTCCTCAGGTCCCCCAGTAGTGCATATAGGTGCAGCCTGTTGTGAGTTGGACTGGGTGATCTGCAAATCCCCCTGGCAGAGTGCTCAGATGGCAGCAACAGTGGCAATGGGTGGAGAGAGCTCATCCTGAGGGCATGTGCAAGTGAGCTGTGGCCCTGCTGCAGGGGGTGGGGTGAGGTTGCTGTTAATGGCTGCAGCCACTGGCAGGTGGCTCTTGGGTTCTGGGAGCACACATTCAGCCCCCAGCAGCAGTGGCCATGGCAGTAGTGGCAGCAACAGTAGGGAGAGCCAGTATTCAGGGCACATGCAAGTGTGTAGTGGCCCTGCTGCCAAGGGAATGGGTGGTACAAGGTCGTTGCCAGTGACATATGCTTCAGCCCCTCAGCTGTGGGTGGGAGACCCCATCTTCAGGGAACATGCACGTGCATGGTAGACCTGCTGCTGGTGGCAGCAAGGTTGCTATCAGTGACAGTGGCCCCAGGTAAGTTGGTTTCAGGCTCTGGGGAACACACACTTTGGCTCCCTTTGTCTCAAGGGCAGCCTCCTCAGTGTATTGCATTACTCATTCCCCCAGGTGCAAGACACCATGCAGAGTCCAGGTGGACATATGGGTATCTTAGTGGGGCTCTAGGGATGTGGAGATGCAGGGACTGTTGGGCCCCAAGGAAGGATGCAGTCTGGGAGGAGCTGGACTATCAAAATGGTGCCATCCTGCAGCTGCTTAGTACTTTGTGGTGGGGGAGGGGTGTTGGAAGCCAGCATGGGCTCCCTTCTGGAGTAATGCCATTGTGTGGTCTCCAGGCAGCACTCTATTACTAGTCTTAGGGCCCATGAGGGTTGAGGAGCTCTTCCATGGTGAAGATTACAGGAGTCCACAGTACAAATGTGGACTGCTAGGGATCTTTCACTTACCATTTCCCTGCACTGGGAAGCCTCTCCAGGCTCCCAGCCAATCCCAGCTCCTTCATGCCTTGTGTATTTCCTGTCACCTCTCTGTTGAATTCCAGTGTTGTCTCTTAGATGCCCTTTTTGAAGTGTGATTATCTACTTGCTGTTTTGGATTTTGGTTCTACTTTGTTCAGAAAGTGAGTACCAAATGCCTCAAGTCAACCATCTTGACACCCCTCCCATCTAGAGTTGTTTATATGTATTTATTTTCTTTTTCCGCTTTATTTCTTGACCAGAGTTTTTTTGTCCTATATTATTTGGGTCTTATTATATCTATATTTTATTTTTAGCTATTTCACATTCTTTTTTTTTTTCTTTTTTGATCTGTCACCCAGGCTGGAGTACGGTGGTGCAGTCATGGCTCACTGCAGCTTCGGTCATCTGAGCTCAAGCAGTCCTCCCACCTCAACGTTCTGATTCACTGGGCTCCAGGCTTTCTACACCACATCCAGCTTATTTTTGGGGGGTTTTTTAGTAGAGATGAGGTCTCACTTTGTTGCTCAGGCTGGACTCAAGCTCCTGGCCTCAAGCCATCCTCCTGCCACGGCCTCCCAAAGTGCTGGGATTATAGGCATGAACCACCACACCCAGCGTTCACATTCTTTTTTAAAAATAAGTTGGGGCTGGGCACAGCGGCTCATGCCTGTAATCCCAGCGCTTTGGGAGGCTGAGGCAAGAAGATCACTTGAGCCCAGGAGTTTGACACCAGCATGGGCAACATAGTGAGACTCCATCTCTAAATAAAGAAATAAATAAACAAAGTAGGTGGGATATAAACAATCCAATGGAAGAAATATATATCTTACATTCATCACCTTTTCATACCCACTGCAATCAATAAATGAATCAGTTGCCTGTAGTTCCCAATGGCATAAAAAAATCCCCTACATCAGATCTAGTTTTCTGCTTTTTGTAAGAGGTAGCAAGACCACAGTGTCGACAGGTGATGTGTGAAGTGATCTTACTAGAGGAGAGCAGGAAAGCAAAAACTGGATATGAGCCTCCAGCAACTGAATGGTTCAAAAGGGAATACTTGTGGGAGTAAGAACAAAGTGATCCAAACTCCGTAAGAGGAGAGAGCTTAGAAAATGACTGTTTAGTCTCTGGGTAGAAGCAAAGACAGGAGGCCTTATGGGATGGAAAAGTGTCCTCATTTATTTCCTAATAAGATTTGAGGTGACATAACACTAAAACAATTACTAAAAATGTAAACTAGAATTAAGAAATAAAGTGGAAGGAGGGAAGACTTAGCCAATGTTTTAAATTTTGATTTGTTCTTTTCATTGCATGTCAGTTCCTAATGCTAAAATAGAGGCAAATAAATGTAGATTACAGGTTACTCTCTCCAGTTGACTCAAGATTGATTCTTAAAATAGGCATAAGATTACTTTTAAGTATATAAAATGAAACCTTTGAAAACAGAAAAATTAAAACTTTGAGTTATGTTACATTAAGATGAATTCTGTCACCTTAGGTTTTGCTAGTGGAAGACTCAGAAAAATATGAAGTATTTGGCCAGCCAGATAGAGAAGAGTTTTTGTTTTGTCTTTTCAAACACCTTTGCCTTGGTGGAGCCCTTTGTCAATATGAAGATGTGATTAACCCATATCTGGAAACAACAAAGCTTATCTATAAGGATCTGGTGAGGTAATGTTTGCTAGATCACAATATGTAAATCTCTAGTTAATAGAATAAATTATTTGTTTAACCATGATGGAATTATACAACGTCACTCAGTGGTCCTATTAACAGCCAAAGCATATAAAAAGCACTACCCTCACTCCCTTCTCGTAACTTTCCCCCTCTCTTCCAGAATAGAAAGATTTGTGGATTTCCCTCTTATTTAGTTCTCAGTCCTCTCATTCTTCATCTATTTCTTCTGCTTTTTTCCTCATTCAGACCTGTTACTAACTGCCATCTTCCAAGACTTCTTTTTTTTCTTACCAAGCCTCCTTTTAAATCTGAAGGCAACAGAAGAGATCCCTCCAGATGTTTGAGTTTGCTTAACTAACAGTAAAACAATAATTACCTTTGTTCCAAGGAAGTGGAAGAATTTTCATGAAGGTGTAATATTTACCTTTTCAAATTAATCCCAAGCTATAGTTTGTTTGAGTATTCTAGGAGCATTTTTCTTTTTGAAGATAAAATGGGAATTAAAACCTTACAAATTTCTTATTTGTACCTTTTTTTTTTTTGGAAAATTAAAGCAATTAAATTTGTACCTTTCTTTAACTGAAATGAATATTATTTGGTTGGGTTTTTCAGTTATGAAGATATTGGATCATCTTAATAGGCAAAACAACAGAAAACAAAGGGCCTTAAAGTTTAGTTATATAATTTAATGGGAGAAAACCAGAAGTAGCTTCTCATTGGACTAATAATTATTGCTTTACTTACGCTCAACACCTTAATTCTCATATCCATTCCATGTCGTATAGCTATATAGCAAACTGCATAATTTAGTTAGTTCAATTAATTTATGATATGGTGTTAAAAATAGAAAAATGTTTCTAGAATCTGTGATTTTAATGGACAAGTTATTAACAAATAAAGATTATTGGAAGATACGTTAGAAACAGAATTTCAGAAAAAGCATACA
Organism: Cacajao melanocephalus; assembly: GCA_963573385.1. Taxonomy (NCBI): domain Eukaryota; kingdom Metazoa; phylum Chordata; class Mammalia; order Primates; family Pitheciidae; genus Cacajao; species Cacajao melanocephalus. The sequence goes on along the minus strand of CAUYLG010046658.1, from coordinate 39,974 downwards.
CATACCTATTAATATATCAGACATACTGTCCTAATTATTTGAAGTTCATATAAACCTGCTAGACTGCTTCTAGCACTCCCTGAGGAAATGTCTCTGTATACCCTACACATACACACACACATGCACAAATGCACACACACACATACTACTACCACTACCACCACAGTGTACCCCATCAGCCACATGAACCTGTGGAATTCCTCACTGCTACTGTGTGCTACTGAGGAGGAGCAGATTGTGTTGGAGGTATTTGAAGTAGAAAAAAGTTTAGAACCTAAACATTGAAGCAACTGCTATTTTTCGCAACATTCCCTTCTCCAGATTCTCACCTGTGATTCTCTTCTACATTTTTGGATGCTAAGAAAAACCATGATTGCTTTACAATGTGTAACCTGCCCTTGCAGATAAACCTTAGTGCTAATCCATTCTAGCACAGTCCATCTCTTATGTTTTTACATGTTGGGGGCACACTACTACAGAGTGTGATTTTAGGAGTCTCTAACTCAAAAGGGTAAAAATGTTATTAAAATATTTTCTTTCTCATCCATTATAACAGCTACTATAAAATACACCCTTTTTATTGTTTTTATTTTTTATTTATTTTTTTTTAATTTTTATTTTTTTGAAACAGTCTCACTTTGTCACCCAGGCCAGGCTGGAGTACAATGATGTGATCTCAGCTCACTGCAACCTCCACCTCCTGGGCAGGAGAATCAAGGGATTCTCCTGCCTCAGTTTCCCAAGTAGCTGGGATTACAGGCACATACCACCACGCCAGGCTAATTTCTTTATTTTTCATAGAGACGGGATTTCACCATGTTGGCCAGGCTGGTCTCTAACACCCGACCTCAGGTGATCTGCCCACCTTAGCCTCCCAAAGTGCTGGGATTACAGGCACGAGCCACCACAGCCAGCCAAAATACACCTTTTCAATGTTTTTAAAAACATTTTCCTTAAAAAGATTGGGGTTTCTTTAAACCAAATAAACAATACTTTAGAACCACCCATTTTGTTGAAAGAGTAAATGATCAGCCTGGGTGTGGTGACTCATGCCTATAATCCCAGCACTTTGGGAGGCCAAGGCAGGAGGATCGTATGAGGTCAGGAGTTCGAGACCAGCCTGACCAACATGGTGAAACCTCGTCTCTACTAAAAATACAAAAACTAGCTGGACATGGTGGTGAACGCCTATAATCCCGGCTGCTCCAGCTACTCAGGAGGCTGAGACAGGAGAATTGCTTGAACCTGAAAGGCAGAGGTTGCAGTGAACCAAGATCGTGGCCATTGCACTCCAGCCTGGGCAACAGGGCAAAACTCCATAACAAAAAGAAAAAAAAATTATAGTAATCATAAGTTAAAAGTTGTATAAAAAATGTTTTATAAACTGTAAGGCATTATAAATATAAAGTGTGGGCCAGGCACGGTGGCGTCAGCCTATAATCCTAGCACTTTGGGAGGCCGAGACGGGAGGATTACCGAGGTCAGGGGTTCAAGACGAGCTTGGCCAGAATTGTGAAACCCTGTCCCTAAAAAAAAATTAAAAATATAGTGTATATATATTTATTTACATATTTAATAAATTATATATGTGTAGCTTATTTTCTCAATCCTTAGTTGGCTTTCTCACTGCATATTGCCACAGGAAATCTTCTGTGGGGAGAGTAACTGAAAGAAAGCTGAGAAAAATTATTATTATTATTATTTTTTGAGATGGAGGTCTTGCTCTGTCGCCCAGGCTGCAGTGCAGTGTCGCAATCTCGGCTCCCTGCAACCTCCGCCTCCCTGGTTCAAGCAATTCTCTGCCTCAGCCTCCCGAGTACTTGGGATTACAGGTGCCCATCACCATGCCCAGCTAATTTTTTTGTATTTTCAGTAGAGACGGGGTTTCACCATCTTGGCCAGGCTAGTCTTGAACCCCTGATCTTGTGATCCACCCACCTTGAACTCCCAAAGTGCTGAGATTACAGGCATGAGTCACTGGACTTGGCTGAAAAAATTATTTTTAATATGATATAACTTAGCAATATATAATATAACAAATTGTTGTATATATTGTCCAATTTGATTTTCATATACTAAAAGGAACATATTATTCCCAATTTACATATGAGAAAATTAAGGCTCAGAAAGGTTAATCTTACCCAAAGTGAAAGAACAAGTCAGTGGCAGAACCAGCATTTGTGTTTATATTGTTTAAGTCTTCAGTCTAGCATGCTTTTATCTACCCCATATGACTGTCTACACTTCAGTCTGACTTTTACAAATCCGTTTGTCCAATAATTATCTCTGGAGCCTGGGATGGTAATTTCATCATCTGAGTCTCAGACTGACCTTAAACCTTCTAACTGAGATTCAATTTTCTACTGTTTCAATTCAGTTGACCTTGCCCATTCTTGGATAAAGCCTCAGATGCCATTTTTTCAAACCACTTATTTGGATAGTGTATATTTCCATGTTCTACATGAATAAGAACACTTAAATACTAAAAGGGATCACTACTTAAATGTATATGCCAATGCCTATGTATTGTTAAAAGCACCTTTGTTTTTTTCCTTTTTTAGTGTTCGAAAGAATCCTCAAACCAAGAAAATACAAATTACCTCTTTTGTCTTTAAAGTTTCAGCCTATGTAAGTGTGAGAGAACTTTTGCAACCAAATAATTTATTTATTTTTATTAATAGAGTTGTTACAACTGGAGTTAACAATTAGGACAATGTTATGCCTAGGAGAAAAGACAATGTTATTTAGAGTTTTGTTAAAATTAAAAGTTGATAGAGTATGCTTTTGTTTGGAGAACAGTTTGAACTGTTTCCCTGGCTTTCATTCTGTCATCTGTATCTCATAACATTGCCTACTTATTTTAGAGCTAAATCTGTGACTCAAATGGAGTAGAACACATCATTTATAGGGCAGATAAATAAGAATGCCATAAATGTCTTTATACAAAGAATCTGATACTTGAATTTTAGTATTATACAAGAGATGTTATTACATATAAGCAGTTTCTAAGTATCTTCATTCAATCACCTAACAAGTATTTATTAAATATATACTGTGTATCAGCTATTGTGCTAGGCTAAATCACAGGGATAAGTAAAAGAAACATACTTCTTACCCGGTGCAGTAGCTCACGCCTGTAATCCCAGCACTTTGGGAGGGCGGATCGCTTGAGGTCAGTAGTTTCGAAATCAGCCTGGCCTCATGTTGAAACCCCATCTCTACAAAAAATATAAAAAAATTAGCCAGGTGTGGTGGCAGACACCTGTAATCCCAGCTTTTCGAGATGCTGAGACACAAGAATTGCTTGAACCCAAGAAGTGAAGGTTGCAGTGAACTGAGATGGTACCAACATTGCACTCCAGCCTAGGCAACAGAGTGAGACTCCCACTCCAAAAAATTTTTTTAAAAAATAAAAAGGGCCAGGCGTGGTAGCTCATGCCTGTAATCCCACACTTTGGGAGGCCAAGGCGGGCAGATCACCAATCACCAGGTCAAGAAATTGAGACCATCCTGGCTAATGCAGTAAAACCCCATCTCTATTACAAATACAAAAAACTAGCCAGGCGTGGTGGCATGTGCCTGTAGTCCCAGCTACTGGGGAGGCTGAGGCAGAAGAATCACTTGAACCCAGGAGGCAGAGGTTGCAGTAAACTGAGATGGCACCACTGCACTCCTTTTTTTGAGACACTCCTCTGTCTCAAAAAAATAAAAACAGCCAGGCTTGGTGGCGCGTGCCTATGGTCCTAGCTACTCGGGAAGCTGAGGTGGGAGGATCGTTTGAGACCAGGAGTTCTGGGCTGTAGTGTGCTATGCTGATCAGTTGTCCACACTAAGTTCGGCATCAATATGGTGACCCCCCGGGAGCGGGGGGCCACCAGGTTGCCTAAGGAGGGGTGAACCAGCCCAGGTCGGAAACGGAGCAGGTCAAAACTCCTGTGCTGATCAGTAGTGGGATCACACCTGTGAATAGCCACTGCACTCCAGCCTGGGCAACATAGCAAGACCCCATCTCTTAAAAAAAAACACACACACACACACACACACACAAAAGAAAGAAAACGAAGATAGAAAATTGCTAAATAGAAAATTTTTGCAATATTAGCACTTTTTTTAAATGGTGGGATTTGTCTTTGGACTATAAATTCCTTAAAGGCAAAAATTATGCATAGAAGTATAGTACATATGTATTCCTATCATAGTAGACTGTGCTGTCCATAAATATTTTAAATCATTAGTTAACTTTCAGTTTATTGTCAAAGATTTTTATATATGTTTCCTGTTTTGACAGAAAATACATAATAGGCAAATATGTTGATTATCACTTAAACGTAGTTGTATTCTAAATAATTTAGGTTTGTCTTTTTCAGGATTCTGCTGGCATGTGCTATCCTTCAACAAAGAATCACGAACAGACATTTTCTTACTTTATTGTGGATCCTATCAAGCGTCACCTTCATGTTTTATACCACTGTTATGGTGTAGGAGACATGTCTTAATGCTGTTTCAGATTATGTACATCTACTGTTTTTTATTCATCATTTTTCTATTTTAATATTAACTTATAAACATTTACTTTGCAAATTAATTCAATAAAAATATAAAGAGCTTACTTAGAGCAGAAGAAAGCAAACACCAAGATGCCTTTTTTAAAAAATTGTGTGGAATACTAACCAGGGATTAAATTTCAAAAATCTGTACCAAAAAATTTGTGGAATTTTCACAAAAAGTTACAAGGAATTAGAAGTCTAGTTCATATTTGTTGCATTATGAGCCAAGTGACTCCTCAGTTTTTCATGTATTTTAATTTATAAGCTAATTAATTCTGGATTGAAAATGTAGCAGAAGGTTGGGCACGGTGGCTCACACCTGTAATCCCAGCACTTTGGAAGGCCAAGGCAGGCGGATCAGAAGGTCAAGGGTTTGAGACCAGCCTGCCTAATATAGTGAAACCTTGTCTCTACTAAAAATACAAAAATTAGCTGGGCGTGGTGGCATGCACCTGTAGTCCCAGCTACTCCAGAGCCTGAGGCAGGAGAATTGCTTGAACCTGGGAGTCGGAGGTTGCAGTGAGCCAAGAAAATGTAGCAGAAAACTAAACATTTCTACTACTGATCATTAATATGAATTGTTATTTAAGTTGTTTCATTTAATTACATTTCTTCATTGCAGAAGCCTTTACATCTCTAAAGCTAGGAAAAGCATAACAGTGTTTTTGCTTCATTTGTTTCACTTAAAAGCCTCAAAAAAAAAAATATTCTGAAAGTAGTTGTAAACTCCTTTATCACATAATAAATTAAAGCTGCAGCAGCCCCACAGCTAATACAAGAGCTACATGTAAACAGAGAAGGTTGCCTGATGGTATTAGTAAGTTGTTCAAAGAGTGAGAAGCAGGTTGTCTTAGTACCATTCCTCATGTCATTCATAGAATGAGTATATAACCTAGATTTTTTTTTAATGACCAAAATCATTGACATATATCCCATGGGTGATGGGAAGCCTGTAAGAAATGTTGAGGTTTTGAGGAGGAGCAAGTTTGAAAGATGTGTTTCTGTGTTACGGGATAAAGAGGATAATCTTGTATTTGAACTTGAATTTGAATCTGAATGCAGCTGGCAATTTGGGTGTAGAGCTCAGGGAAAGAGTATGGGGTTTTTTGTTTGTTTGTTTGTTTTTTTAATAAAGACAGGGTTTCACCATGTTGGTCAGCCTGGTCTTGAACTCCCAACTTCAGGTGATCCGCCCGCCTTGGCCTCCAAAGTGCTTGGATTACAGGCGTGAGCCACCATGCCTGGCCAAAAGAGTGTGTTTTACTTTTTACTTCTAATACTTAGCACAATGCTTTGGCATACTAAATGTTTATGGAATGAATACTTTTCAGATATGTTCATAATACCCATAGATTTTTTAAAATTACATAAAAACATAAAATCAAGAACTGAAATATATTTGCTGCCAGCTTTGCTGCTTACCTCACAGTTCCTTATGACCTGGAGACCCTTTCAGTCAAACAAGCAGTCAATCAGTAATTCTTTTTGAATACCAATTCTATGCAAGGCACTGGGCAGTTTACTTTGGGGAAACATACACTGCCTATAAACCTGTTTAGGAAGATAATCTTTAAGAGTGTGACTACCAACAGTGATTGTTACATGAATTCAGAGATAGAAGAGATCACTATGAACTAAAAGAGGCTTGGTCTGGCTTCTATGGAAAGACTGGTAGGATTTCAACAACTCAAGAGAACAGCATTTCAAGGGAGTGCCTGATGTGGCAGGGTACTCTAGGCCTGGCCCTGGGATGAAAGTCCAGAGGCAAAAGATGGGAAAGTGATACTGAGGAATTGCCACTGTGTTTTCTCAGCTCTAAAGGTGGAGGTAGATAGCATCTTTGAGGAAAGATTGTTCCATTGTTTTGGGAAAATCATTTGATGACTCATATGTGATTATGCAAATTACCTGTATTGTAAGGCATAATAGAGTAGTGATAAAGAGTTTGGGCTGGGCTGTCAGGTTGCCTGGAATTTTAAATTTGCCATTACTTGCTGTGCAACCTTGAACTGGTTACTTATCTGTCTGTGCCTTAGTCTTTTTTATAAAATGGAAAAAATAGTAGGACTACCTCATAGGTTTTTTTGGAAAATTATATTAATTAATACATATGTTAGGCTTTGAATGATGGCAGGCACATAGTTTAAGTGCTCATGAATTTTGGCTGCATTCATTCTCTACTGAGGAAATACAAAAAAAAAAAAAATGAGAAACAGGCAGAGCACAGTAGCTCACACCTGTAATCTCAGCACTTTGGGAGGCCAAGGCGGGCAGATCACCTGAGGTCGGGAGTTCAAGACCAGCCTGACCAACATGGTGAAACCCTGTCTTTATTAAAAAACAAAAACAAAAAAAACAAAATTAGCCAGGCGCGGTGGCTCACGCCTGTAATCCTAGCACTTTGGGAGGCCGAGGTGGGTGAATCACCTGAGGTCAGGAGTTCAAGACCAGCCTGGCCATCATGGTGAAACCCCCGTCTTTATAAAATTTTTTTTTAAAAGTACAAAATTAGCCGGACGTGGTGGCGCATGCTTGTAATCCCAGTTACTTGGAAGGCTGAAGCAGGATAATTGCTTGAAACAGGGAGGCAGTGGTCGCAGTGAGCTGAGACCGCGCCATTGCACTCCAGCCTGGGTGACAGAGTGAGACTCCATCTCCAAAAAAAAAAAAAAAAAGAAACAGTGAACTGTCTGCATAATAATGTAAAAAGTTGTCTTCTTGGGGCCATAACTGCTTTGGTACAGATTATTATTAATTTGACTAGATAGAGTATAAGAGATGGGAAAATTAGTTTTTCCTCTTTCAGGTCCCCAGAGAATGTAGAGGTCCTGAGCATGGACTCCAGGTATTTCTTTAGCAGCATTTGTATACTTGGAATTATTTGCTCAGCAATTAGTTATAATTTGTTTAGTATCTTTCATGAAAACAATTGCTGTGTCTATTTTGTTTACCTTTGTGTCCACAATGCCTAGAGCTTGAAAGACAATAAATATCCATTCTCTGACTGACAGAGTACAGTTGATAGAAACTGGCCTGTGAAGTGCAACTGTGGAGAGTGTGGAAAGTAAGGGAGGTGGTAAAGGTTGGCAAGGAAGGTCATAGATCATCAGTATGGAAGCGTCCTCTGCAGGGGCTTAGCTGATGAACTCTAGCAGCCTTCATACCTAGGTGCCCACCTTAAATTTATTTCGAGATGAAGTGTCGCTCTCGTCGCCCAGGTTGGAGTGCAATGGCACAAACTCTATACTTCCCGGGTTCAAGCCATTTTCCTGCCTCAGCCTCCCGAGGAGCTGGGATTATAGGTGCTTGCCACCATGCCAGCTAATTTTTGTATTTTTAGTAGAGACCAGGTTTCACCATTTCGGCCAGGCTGGTCTCGAACTCCTGACCTCAGTAATCTACCTACCTCGGCCTCCCAACGTGCTGGGATTACAGGTGCTAGCCACTGCACTTGGCCAAATTTACTGTATGGTTGTCCCTCTATTTATACTTAAACCTTTTGTGAAATGTTGCAAACATTTATATTCTGGATTCATACTGTATGTAGTATGGAGTTAGCTGCCCAGCATGGGATTAGATATGCAGCCCAGGAACATGGCTCTGGCAAAATCTGTCCCTAGAGAGCAGCAGCCACAGCCTGTAGAAGCCAGCTTTGTAAAAGCCAACTGTGATCAACTGAGAGAAGAGGGGTTGTCTGGAGTGAGAAAACTGGCCACTGTGACAAGTGACCACAGAATGGTTTTCTGAGACCTTCTGAGAATATTCTTCAAAAATTCCAAAAGTTACTTCAAGAGAGGGTTCTTGAAGAATTGTAATTTGGACATTAAAATGAGGGACTTAGGCTGAAGTCTGGAGAAGTTGGGATATTTAGATCACATGAGCAAAAATAAATTCAAAGATACAAAAACATAAGGTGATTTGGTGGGACATGAGTACATTTGAGAAATTAAAACTAAGAAGTTCTGGCTGGGCATGGTAGTTCACACCTGTAATCCCAGTGCTTTGGGAGGCAAAGATGGGTGGATCATGAGGTCAGGAGTTCTAGACCAGCCTGCCCAATATGGTGAAATCCCGTTTCTACCTAAAATACAAAAATTAGCCAAGTGTGGTGGTGAGCATCTGTAGTCCCAGCTACTCGGGAGGCTGAGGCAGGAGAATCGCTTGAACCTGGGAGGCAGAGGTTACAGTGAGCCAAGATTGTGCCACCGCACTCCAGCCTGACGACAGAACGAGACTACATCTCAAAAAAAAAACAAAAAAAAACTAAGAGGTTTTGTCCTGGAGTTCTGGATAATAACAGGGAAGATAGATTACTGGGGACTTCATCACTGAGTGCTATGGGCACAAAGCTAAGAAATTTAAATCTTTTAAGTAAGTGATGTATAGCAATCATTAAGGACTTTTGAGTAGGAGTGGTAGCATCAAGAAAGTGATATTCTAGAAAGACTAGTCCAGCAGTGATAAATTAGGGTGAAAAAAGTTCAGAGTCCAAAGATCAAATAGAGGTACATAGTAGTTGTCAAAGCACAGAAATAACTGTACTGAGCTCATAGCAATGGTAACGTCTTGGGGCATCATGAAGTATGGGACAACAGAATGCTCAATTGAAAAAAAAATCAAATATGACCAAAAAAAAGGTAGCAGACTGGGTGAATTATGAAATGATTGTGTTTGAAGTACTAAGAACTGGGAAGTGGGAACTGTGGTAGGAAGCTGTGGTCAGAGAGGGAAACTCCCTTGTCCTGAGGTCTCTCCTTGTATTCAGATTCACAGGTCTGTCATCCTTGTTCCAACTCATTCTCAACCAGCGTTTGTCCTTAAAACTTTTAAAACAGGTCTGAAGGTTCTAGAAATTGACTGGAGGCTTCTTAAGGAAAACTACACTGAAGGATTCTCAGTCATCCAGTTAATCAGCAAGAATTGTTTAAGAAGGATCATTCATTGTCATGCACACCACAGGTGCTTTTTTTTTTTTAGACAGAGTCTCTGTCTGTCTCCCAGGCTGGAGTGCAGTGGCACGATCTGGGCTTACTGCAACCTCTACCTCCCAGGTTCAAGCAATTTTCCTGCTTCAACCTCCTGAGTAGCCGGGATTACAGGCATCCACCACCATGCCCAGCTAATTTTTTGTATTTTTAGTAGAGACAGGGTTTCACCATGTTGGCCAGGCTGGTCTCGAATTCCTGGACCTCAAGTGATCTGCCCGCCTTGGCCTCCCAAAGTGCTGAAATTACAGGTGTGAGCCACCTCGCCCGGCCCCACTGATGTGTATTGATTACATTATGTGCTGGCCGCTTTCTAGACACTGCAAATACAGCAATGAACAAAAATTTCTAAATTAGGGAGCTTACATTCTAGTGCCCATAACTGTGTTGGGCGCAATGAGAGAGAAAAAGACTCAATTAAGAAAGTTGGTCTTCGCCTGGTGTGGTGGCTCACGCCTGTAATCCCAGCATTTTGAGAGGCCAAGGCAGGCTGATCACCTGAGGTCAGGAGTTCGAGACCAGCCTGGCCAACATGGTGAAACCTTGTCTCTACTAAAAATACAAAAATTAGCTGGGCATGGTGGAAGGCATCTGTAATCTCAGCTACTTGGGAGGTTGAGGCAGGAGAATCACTTGAACCCAGGAGGCAGAGGTTGCAGTGAGCCGAGATCATGCCACTGCACTCCAGCCTGGGGGACAAGAGTGAGACTTCATCTGAAAAAAAAAAAAAAAAAAAAAAAAACAGGAGCCGGGCGCAGTGGCTAACGCCTGTTATCCCAACACTTTAGGAGGCCAAAGCGGGTGGATCACAAGGTCAGGGGTTCAAGACCAGCCTGCCCAACATGGTGAAACCCCATCTCTACTGAAAATACAAAAAAATCAGCTGGGCGTGGTGGCGCGCTCCTGTAATCCCAGCTACTGGGGAGTCTGAAACAGGAGAATCACTTGAACCTGGGAGGCAAAGTATGCAGTGAGCTGAGATCATACCATTACACTCCAGCCTGGGTGACAGAATGAGACTCTGTCTCAAAAAAAAGAAAAACAAAAAGACACCTAATGTACCAAACATCGTAGGTTAGCCTAGCCTGCCTTAAATGTCCTTAGAACACTTGTATTAGCCTATCAGTAGGGCAAAATCATCTAATACAAAGCCTGTTTTACAATAAAGTGTTGAATATCTCATGTAATTTATTGAAAACTGTACTAAAAGTGAAAAATGATGGTTGTGTGGGTGCTTGAAGTACAGTTTCTATGGAATGTGTATCACTTGTACCATTTTAGTCAAAAAATCTCAAGTTGAACCATCATAAGTTGGTGACTGTATAGATGATTGATCTCTACCTCTGTCTCTAGTGATTGAATCAGCTCTGTAGTAGGTTCCAGATATTACTTTTTTCTTGTAAATATAAAAAAAGTGTGGCCAGGTGTGGTGGCTCATGCCTGTATCCCAGCAGTTTGGGAGGCTGAGGCAGGCAGATTACCTGAGGTCCGGAGTTCAAGACCAGCCTGACCAACATGGAGAAACCCTGTCTCTACTAAAAATATAAAATTAGCCAGGCATGGTGGCACATGCGTACAATTCCAGCTACTTGGGAGGCTGAGGCAGGAAAATCACTTGAACCGAGAGGCAGAGGTTGTGGTGAGCCAAGACCATGCTGTAGCACTTCAGCGTCTCAAAAAACAAAAAGAAAATGCAGGGACTACATAACATATCCTCCACCCAGATTTGACAGTTAAAATTGTACCATATTTAACATTTTTAAATTAAAATCTTGAAATAAATGTAGATTCACATGCAATGTATGAAGTAATGCAGAGAGATCCTTTGTACACTTCGCCCAGTTTCCTCTTTAATTTTGACATTGTACAAAACTGTAGTATAATATAACTAGAATACTTACTTTGATAAATACTCACTGATCCTACTCAGATTTCTCCAGTTTTACTTGTACTCATCTGTGCGTGCATGTGTGTGTTATGTGTATTAAGTTCACATAAGCCACTGTGCCCAGCCTCTGTTCATTATCTTGACTGTGCTAGTGAATAGATAATGTCACTAGCACAGTCAAGATAATGAACAGAGGCTGGGCACAGTGGCTTACGCCTATAATCCCAACAGTTTGGGAGGCCAAGGCAGGAGGATCACTTAAGCCCAGGAGTTCAGTACCAGCCTGGGCAACATAGAGACCTAACCTCGACAAAAAAAACTTAGCCAGGCATGGTAGTGTGTGCGTATAGTCTCAACTTCTTGGGAGGCTGAGGTAGGAATATTGCTTGAACCCAGAAGGTTGAGGCTGCAGTGAGCCTTGTTTACGCCACTGCATTCAACCTGGGCAACAGAGTGAGACCCTATCTCCATAACAAATACATTTAAAAAAACAAAAACAAAAAAAGGCCGGGCAAGGTGGCTCATACCTGTAATCGCAGCACTTTGGGAGGCCAAGGTGGGTGGATCGCTTGAGGTCAGGAGTTTGAAACTAGCCTGGGCAACATAGTGAAACCCTGTTTCTACTAAAAATACAAAAATTAGCCAGGCATGGTGGTGGGCTCCTGTAATCCCAGCTACTTGAGAGGCTGAGGCAGGAGAGTCTCTTGAATGCAGGAGGCGGAGATTTCAGTTAGCTGAGATGGTGCCCCTGCACTCCAGCCTGGGCAATGGAATGAGACTGCATCTCAAAACAATAAATAAATAAATAAATAAATGAAAATAAAAAGATAATGAACAATTCCAACACCACAAGGATATCTCGTATTACCTTATTACAGCCACAGCTACCTCCCTCCTGGTCTTACTTCATATTTTCTTAAAGTTTCTACTCCCAAACCATTTTCCTCCTTCCGTTTCTGGAAATAACCAATATCCTGAAACCAGTGGGCATTCTTCTCCTGCATATATATATATATATACACACACACACATACACACATATATATCTCAGATATTTGTTATATATATATACACACTTTTTTTTTTTGAGACAGGTCTCACTCTGTCACCCAGGCTGGAGTTCAGTGGTGTAAACAATTGCTCACTGTAGTCTCAAACTCCGAGTCTCAAATAATCCTCCTACTTCAACCTCCCAAGTAGCTGGGACTACCTGGCTAATGTTTTTTTTTAATTTTTTAAGGGGCGAGGTCTCGCTATATTGCCCAGTCTGGTCTTGAACTCCTGGACTCAAGCGATTCTCCTGCCTCAGCCTCCCAAAGTGCTGGGATTATAGGTGTGAGCCACTGTGCCCAGCCCTTCTGTATGTTTATACTTTTATTACATATGTATGTTTCCATTAACATTATAATATTACATATTATACTGTTTTCTGAGTTTTAAAATTTTACATAAATACAAACACGTTATACAAAGCTTTTTGCAAATTTACTTTTATTATTCAGCATTTTTTCAAATTTTATCTGTGTTGACACAAATAACTTGTTTATCCATTTTAACTGGATGGCCTTACCATATCTATTCATCTCCCTATAGTTAGACATGTTGGTTGTATGAATAATGCTGAAATAATATCCTTGGGCATGTCTTTTTCTGAAGTATTGTCTAAGCCTTTTTTCTTTTTTTTAAGAGATGAGGTCTTTCTGTGTTGCCCAGGCTGGGCTTGAGCTCTTGGATCTCTAGGCTTCTATCTGGTAGAATTGTTGTTTTGTAGGATATATACAGCCTTAGTAGATATTGACAAATTGCTCTTTAAAATGATTGCACAAATTTATACTCCCATTGCTGATGTAAGAATTCCCATTTTACCACTTTCTAGTTAACAGTATATGTCAAATCTGTAATTTTAAAAAATATGATGAATGTAACATGATACTGTGTTTATTTTTATTTTCATTTTGAGACAGGATCTCACTCTGTCACCCAGGCTGAAATGCAGTGCCACGATCTTGGCTCACTACAGCCTCAAACTCCAGGGCTCAATCAAGCCTCTTGAGCGGACCACAGGCGTGCACCACCATGCCTGGCTGATTTTTTGTAATTTTGGTAGAGATGGGATTTCACCATGTTGCCCAGGCTGATATCAAACTCCTGAGCTCGAGTGATCTGCCCACCTCCACCTTGCAAAGTGCTGGGATTACAGTTGTGAGCCACCATGCCTAGCCTGAAATGGTATTATTTTAATTGCTCTAACTTATTTATGAGATAGAGCATTATTTTGTATATTGCCTTTAAAATGTGTATTCATTCTGGTTGGCAACTCGGGGTTGGGAATGACTACTCTCTACTTCTCTAGTTTAAAAAAACAGAGAGAAAAAGAAAATAATAGATGAAAATAAAAGAACAAAGGAAAGAATAGAAGACACGGAAGTATTCTGTCTTTTACAGTGAAAGCTGCATTAATGAACACTAAAAGCAACATTTAGTGCCACATTTAGCAGTGTCCCAATTGGTAATCTCTTGTAGCTGGTATACCTGATATCCTCTAATGTAAGTCTTCAATCTCCTGACTTGGCACACATGCCAAATTCATTGGAATAAGCAGGCTACACTTGGTTTAAGTAAGGGTGAAGCTTACCATTCCTGCTACACTTGATCATAGCCAAAAGGCTGAGAAGCAATACCTTTTCTGCTTATTTTTCTTCTCTAACCTCACGGGGCTTTAACAAACATTATGGATCTGTAAATTATATTCTTTATCATCATTGCTATTAGAAAGGTATGAGAGGGAGAAGGTAAAGTAGAAACTACCTATGATAATGTAAATTAACTTTTAAATTAACTTTTATTCAGCCACATTTTAAAAAATCAACTAGTACCCTTTATTCCTTTAACATATTGTAGAATAAAACCTTTTGTAGGAAAAAACTAACTGGGGTTAGTGGCTCATGCCTATAATCCCAGCACTTTGGAAGGCCAAGGCAAGTGGTTCACCTGATGTCAGGAGTTTGAGACCAGCCTGGCCAACATGTAAAACCCCATCTCTACGAAAAATACAAAAATTAGCCGGGTGTGGTGGCATGCACCTGTAATCCCAGCTACTCAGGGGGCTAAGGCAGGAGAATCGCTTGAACCCAGGAGGCAGAGGTTGGTGGGCACCTATAATCCTAGCTACTCGGGAGGCTGAGGCAAGAAAATTACTTGAACCCAGGAGGCGGAGGTTGCAGTGAGCCCAGATCATGCCACTGCACTCCAGCCTGGGCAACAGAGCCAGACTCTGTCTCAAAAAAGAAAAAGAAAAAACTGTGTTTTTAAGTACTTAATAAGTTTAAACATATCACTGAAGTTCTAAGGGAACTGAGAGAGATGACAGTCAAAGATGATTCATAATGAAGTGCTTCCATGGGAAGGCAATTGAGGTTTATTTTAAAAGAAATGATAGCCATGGATTGTCTTAGAGAGGGAAGATTTCTAGGTAGAAAGAATGTTCCATGCTATGGTGCAGAGGTAGGAAATACATGTGCAATTACAAACTTTCTTGAATAGAGCAAGAGATCTGCTGAAAGAGTAGATCGTTCAAAGAATGTTTATTGTTTGCCAGGCACAATGCTAAGCTTGGAGAAACTGTGGTGCACAAAACACCTTATCATAGCTCCAAGAAACTTACAATCTAGTGACCAAAAAATATAGTAAAATACATAAAGTGATTATAAATTATGATTTTACTAGGAAATAAATCAATAGTGGTAAGTCTGAGAAGATTCTTCTGAGGAGGTTAATATTTAAATTGAGACTTAAGCGTATAAATATTCTTGAAAAACAATTACAGCATATGCAAAAGCTCCAAGATGGAATGAATTTGTTATGTTCTTGGAACTGACAGAAGTCACTGTGGATGGAACGAGTCAACAAGAAAGAAAGTGGCACGAATTGAAGTTGGAAAGATAGAAAGATAGATCACATACCTCTTGTAAGCCAATGAGAGGAGTTTGAAATTTAACAAGTATAATGGGAAAGCACTACAAGATTTTAAGCAAGAGAGTGCGATACATTTTTTTTTAATTGAGACAGAGTCTTGCACTGTTGCCCGGGGCGGAGTGCAGTGGCATGATCTTGGCTCTCTGCAACCTTTGCCTCCTGGGTTCAAGTGATTCTTCTGCCTCAGCCTCCTGAGTAGCTGGGATTATAGGCATCCGCCACCATGCCCAGCTAATTTTTTTGTAATTTTAGTAGAGACGGGGTTTTACCATGTTGGCCAGGCTGGTCTCAAACTCCTGACCTTGTGATTCGCCTGCCTTGGCTTCCCAAAGTGCTGGGATTACAGGTATGAGCCACCGCGCCTGACCCAGTGCTATACGTTTTTGAAAGATCAAAAGATCGCTGTGGCTGTTATGTGGTAAGTGGATTCAAGAGGACATATAGAAATGAGGAAACTACCATCGCGGTCTAATGACAAATGAGGGCAGCTTGGGCAAGAATGGTTTCAGTGACGATGGAATGTTATGAGCTGAACTGTGTGCCCCTGTCCCCCATATTCATATGTTGAAGTCCTAATCCCCAGTACCTTTGAGTAGGACTGTACTTGAAGATAGGGCCTTTGAAGAGGTAACTGAGGAAAAATGAGGTCATTTGGGTGGGCCCTAATTAAATCTGACTGTTCTCCTTTATATGAGGAATCTGACAGCACAGAAGGACGATCATGTGAAGAAACTGGAAGAAGACAGTCATCCACAGGCCAAGGAGAGACGTCTTAGAATAAACTAACCCTGCTAGAACCTCAATCTTGAACTTCTAGCCCCCAGGACTGTGAGATAATAACTTTCTATTGTTTAAGCCACCAAATCTGTGGCACTTAGTTATGACAGCCTAAAGCAAAGTAATATATGGAAGGAAGTAGGTATATCCAGATGTGTTTTGGGACCTGAAATCAATGTTACTTGCTGATGGATTGAATCAGGAAAGTCAAGGAGACTCTTCAGCTTCCTAGTTATAGAACTTTTAGGAGTCTCACTTCTGTAGCACAGGTTGGAGTGCAGTGACGTGATCCCAGCTCACTGCAATTTCCACATCCCAGGTTCAAGTGATTCTCTTCCTCAGCCTCCTGAGTAGCTGAGATTACAGGTGTGTGCCACCACGGCCAGCTAATTTTTGTATTTTAAGAAGAGACGAGGTTTTGCTATTTTGGCAAGGCTGGTCTCAAACTTCTGACCTCAGGTGATCTACCCACCTGGCCGCCCAAAGTGCTAGGATTACAGGGGTGAGCCACCATGCCTGGTCATTTTGTTGTTTGTTTTTGGGGTTTTCTTTGTGTGTGAGACAGAGTCTTGCTCTGTCGCCCAGGCTGGATCTCAGCTCATTGCAATCTCCACCTCCCAGGTTCAGGCAATTTTTGTGCCTCAGCCTCCAAGTACCTGGGATTATAGGTGCATGCCACCACACCCGTCTAATTTTTGTATTTTTAGTAGAGGTGAGGTTTCACCATGTTGGCCAGGCTGATCTCAAACTCCCGACCTCCAGTGACCCTCCCACCTTGGCCTCCGAAAGTGCTAGGATTATAGGCATGAACCACCACACCCAGCCTCGATCTACTTGAAATATTTAACAAGAAACAATCATGTGAAACAAAAGAGAAACAGTTGATTGAAGGCTTTGAAATCCAGAGAGAAATATAGGAATTAAATGAAACAGGATGATGTGTGGAAGCCTTGAAAAAAGTGTGTCACACAAATGTAAGTCATTATTGTTAATTTCATCTTGGTTGTTTTTAGTGTATGATACACTATAGTGATCAAATACAGTTTTCAGTGGGTGAGCAAGGGTGAAAATGGTACTTGAGGGAAATGGCTGTAGAACTGAAGAAGATTGATAGGAACAGGAAAGGCTGTATGGAGCCTGGGAAACCAGCCAGGAATTGGCTGCAGAAATTGAGGTATGAGCTGACAAGCATCTGATGTCCCAGGAAAGGTCAGAAGGACTGGAGATATTTCAGTAAAACACATAGACACATACACATTTATATACATATATACATTAAATAGCTAGAGGCCAGAAGGAAAAATGTGACCAAATTGTATGTCATTACATTGTTTTCTGTATAGGCAGCAATCCTAAAGTAATTTATTTCCTTCCTCCCTCCCTCCCTCCCTCCCTCCCTCTCTTTCTTCCTTCCTTCCTTCTTCCCTCCCTCCCTCCTTCCCTCTCTCTCTCTCTCTCTCTCTTTCTTTCTTTCTTTTTCTCATTCTGTTGTCCAGGCTAGAATGCAGTGGCACAATCTCAGCTCACTGCAACCTCTGCTTCTGGGTTTAAGTGATTCTCCTGCCTGAGCTTCCCAAGTAGCTGCGATTACAGGTGCATGCACCACGCCCAGCTAATTTTTGTATTTGCAGTAGAGACAAGGTTTCACCATTTTGGCCAGGCTAATCTTGTACTCCTGGCCTCAAGTGATCCGCCTACCTCTGCCTCGTAAAGTGCTGGGATTACAGGCATGAGCTGCTGCGCCTGGCCTAAAGTAATTTTCTTTTTAAAACCTTTTTGGAGCCAGGTAAGTAGTTTGTGCCTGTACTATCAGCTACTGGGGAGGCTGAGGCAGGAGGATCACTTGACTCCAGGAGTTTGAGGCTTCAGTGCACTATGATCATGCCTGTGAATGGCCACTACTCTAGCCTGGGCAACATAGGGAGACCCTGTCTATAAAACAAAACACAACCTTTTTGGGGTCAGGATCCATGCCTACCACAATGCTTTGTATATAAACTTTAATAAATGTTTGTATATTAGAGACATAATCTCTCATATTTCTTCGTATTTTAAAAGGTAGTAGATATGGTGGGATATCTCTAGACCAGGAACTGGAAGTTCTGGCTCTGCTACTGGTTAATGATTTGCTTTGGGCAAATCATTTAAACTAGCACTGTCCAAGAGAAGTTTCTGTGATAAAGAGATAATTATCTATATTTGTGCTATCTACCATAGCTACTAGCCACATGTGTGGCTATGGAGCACTTGAAATGTGGCTAGTGTGACTAAAGAACTGAATATTTTGTTAAAATGTGACTAGTAGCTGCCATATTGGATGATGCAGATTAACTTCCCGAGCCCTTGAGTTCTGTAAAATGAAGAAGTTGGGCTAAGTAATCTTTGCCTTTTAGTTCTAAAAGGTGCTTATCCCAATTCAGCACAACAAATACATGGGCAAAGACAAGAGCTTAAATTTTTACTTCGTAACACAAAAAATATTATCTTCTTTTTTTCTTTTTTTTTTTTTTAGAGACAGGGTTTCACCATGTTGGCCAGGCTGGTCTTGAATTCCTGACCTCAAGTGATCTGCCTGCCTCAGCCTCCCAAAGTGCTGGGATTATAGGTGTGAGCCACTGCACCCAGCCTAAAAAATATTTTTAAAGAATGTTAAATGGGTCGGGTGCGGTGGCTCATGCCTGTAATCCTAGCACTTTGGGAGGCCGAGGCGGGTGGATCACCTGAGGTCAGGAGCTCAAGACCAGCCTGGCCATCATGGTGAAACCCCATCTTTAAAAAAAAAAAATGTTAAATGGTACACTTTTTGCATATAGAAAATCCTGATAAGTTTTAATCAGTTGTATATACATAAATGATGTTTTGGACTGTCTGTAGCATATATCATGACATTAATAGAGAACATGGACTGCTTGGAGAGGCTTCAGACGGCTGTGAGATGATTAAAGAGTTGAGAAACAAGCCTGAGTAAAGGTTAAGGGACCGAGATTGTTTAGAAAAAAAAACTGAGGGAATAATGACTACGTTCAAGTATATGAAGGGTTATTAGACAGAAATGGTATCCAGCTGTTCTCCACTTATTAGACAAAACACTAGGAACTCAGGTTAAAGAGGGAATAAGTGGGTATTAGAAGGTACTTCCAGAGAGTTGAGAGTTGGTATATTAAATTCTTAAAAGAAATTCAGTGTTTTCTTTCTTTTTTTTTGAGAGACTGAGTCTCCCACTGTTGCCTGGGCTGGAGTGCAATGGCGCGATCTCGGCTCACTGCAATCTCCATCTCCAGGTTCAAACAATTTTCCTGTCTCAACCTTCCGAGTAGCTGGGATTACAGGTGCACACTACCACATCCGGATAATTTTTTGTATTTTCAGTAGAGACAGGGTTTCACTATGTTGGCTAGACTGGTCTCGAATACCTGACCTCGTGATCCACCCACCTCAGCCTCCCAAACTACTGAGATTACAGGCGTCAGCCACTGTGCCCAGCCTCGGACAATTTTTATATTTTTTGTAGAGATGAGATTTTGCCATGTTGCCCTGGCTGTTCTCAAACCCCTGAGCTCAAGTGATCCACGGCTCCCAGCCTCCCAAAGTGTTGAGATTACAGGCTTGAGCCACGGTGCCTGGCCTACTTAATGGTTTTTAAAACATATTTGTGCTACATCGTGTTGAAGATATGTGTGTGACAAAGCAGCAGTCACAGAATGTTAAAACTACAAACATGGCTGGGTGCAGTGGCTCATGCCTATAATCCCAGCACTTTGGGAGGCCAAGGCGGGTGGATCACTTGAGGTCAGGAGTTCAAGACCAGCCTGGCCAACATGGTGAAACCTCATCTGTACGAAAGTAGAAAAATTAGCCAGGTATGGTGGCAGGCACCTGTAGTCCCAGCTACTCAAGAGGCTGAGGCAGAAGAATCGCTTGAACCCAGTAGGTACAGGTTGCAGTGAGCCAAGATTGCGCCACTGCACTCCAGCCTGGGTAACAGACTCCATCTCAAAGAAAAATGAAAAATAAAACTACAAACAAATTGAAATCACTGCTTAAGAGATGTTTTAAAATAGGATTAATTGTCAGCTTTCAGGTAATATTCAAGATACCAGTTTGTAAGATCCTTTACAACTTGAGTATATTATGAATTAAATAGATATTTTCAATTATCAGTTAAACCCGTATTATATGCTAGATACAGATATTTGTGGGGGAAATGAGATTAAAGGATTTGTCTATAAAATGAAGGCATTTACTTTGATGTATAATGTTTACAAAGGATAATATTGAATTTTAATAGAACAAAAACAGAATGTAGAAGATAATATAGAGCAGTGGATCGCAAATGTCAGCATGCACCAGAATCACCTAGAGGGCTGGTTAAAACCCAGATTGCTGTGTGCACCTCCAGAGTTCCTGATTTCATTGGTCTAGGTTATGGCCAGAGATTCTACATTTCTAAGAAGTTAGTGATGCTACCGCTGGTTTAGGGACCACACTGTGAGAACCACTGATAGATAATATGATATGTTGGCCAGCACGGTGGATCACTCTTGTAATCCCAGACTTTTGGGAGGCCAAGGCGAGCAGATCACCTAAGGTCTCGAGGTCGAGACAAACCTGACCAACATGGAGAAACCCTGTGTCTACTAAAAATACAAAATTAGCCAGGTGTGGTGGCGCATGCCTGTAATCCCAGCTACCTGAGAGCCTGAGGCAGGAGAATCGCTTGAACCTGGGAGGTGGGGGTTGCAGTGAGCTAAGATCATGCCATTGTACTCCAGTGTAGGCAACAAGAGCTAGTTTTTTGAAAAAAAAATAAATCTAATTGAAAATTAATTTTTTTATTGCAGCACATATGAGTTTATATGTTTTAAAAAAGCTGATTAACCAAAATGCATCTATAGTTGGAATAATATGAAAATGACATATACATTTGAAGGGAGTGGGCCTTTCTGGAATAGGCCTGACGTCTCCAACATACCAAACAAACCAACAAAAAGTGTTGAACAAATTAGCTCAATATACAAACCAGTGTCAGAGAAGCCAATCTAAATGAGTAAAATGTTGGCATTTTATGCATTTTATAAAAAGAAGTATTATTATTGTCATATTCTGGGTTTGTTGTTTGTTTGAGATAGTCTTGCTATGTCACTCAGGCTGGAGTGCAGTGGTGCAAAATTGGCTTACTGCAACCTCAGCCTCCCAGGTTCCAGCAATTCTTGTGCCTCAGCCTCCTGAGTAGCCAGGATTGCAGGGGTGTGCGCTACCACGCCTGGCTAATTTTTGTATTTTTTCAGTAGAGATAGCGATTCACCATGTTGGCCAGGCTGGTCTCGAACTCCTGACCTCAAGTTATCTACCCTCCTTAGCCTCCCAAAGTGCTGGGATTACAGGCATGAGCCACCACACCTGACCACATAAAATATCTTCTAAATGTAAAAGTGGAGAATTCTAAAATAATGTCTCTGAGTTGAATAATCTCCTATCAGGTCAAGCAGAAATTTCTTCAGCAAGTTGTTCCTTACAGTTTATCTTCATGTAATTATATAAAGTTAACTAAATCTCAGTCTTCTTAATCTATGTGATACTAAAAACTCATTCACACTTATTTAGTGCTTATTATTATCCCATAAAATAGGAATTTTTTTTTTTTTTTTTTAAGATGGGGTTTCACCATGATGGCCAGGCTGGTCTTGAACTCCTGACCTCAGGTGATCCACCCACCTCGGCCTCCCAAAGTGCTAGGATTACAGGTGTGAGCCACCGCGCCTGGCTATAAAATAGGAATTTTTACATGAATTACTGCCAATGCCTAGCACCTACTCAGCACTCCATAAGTGCTTTTACAAATGTTTCTGACCGGGCTCAGTGGCTTAGCCTGTAATCCCAGCACTTTGAGAGGTCAAAGCGGGCGGATCACCTGAGATCAGAAGTTCGAGACCAGCCTGGCCAACATGGTGAAACCTTGTCTCTACTAAAAATACAAAAAATTAGCTGGCCGTGGTGGTGAGCAACTGTAATCTCAGCTACTTGGGAGGCTGAGGCAGGGGAATTGCTTGAACCCAGGAGGCAGAGGTTGCAGTGAGCAGAACCCAGTGAGCAGAGATCGCGCATTGCACTCCAGCCTGGAGCAGGGGAGAAGCATGAAGGGCTGTCTGTTCGAGGTTAAATCTCGAAGGTTGAGTATCAGGAGAAACCATGTGAAAGGGGGGGGCAAGTGAGTTCCAAGCAGTAGTGAAAACATTTGCAGTGGCAAAAGAATGAGAAGAAAAATAGCTCACTCCAGAAACCACAAGTGGTTCAATATGTCTGGAAAACAAAACTGACCTAGATGAGGAGTGGCAAAAGATAGGTTGAGGAGAGCAGCAAGGACCAGCATGATTAAAGGGCTCATCTGCCATTCTAAGGGGGCTGAATTTGTCCTGAATGGTATCACACCTTCTCGATCAGACTTACATGTTGGAAAGCTCACTCTGACATCAGAATAGAAGTCTGGTGGAGCCAGGTAAAACTAGAAGCAGGAACATGATTTTGGTGGTTCTAACAAAAAAAAAAATTAGAAGTGAAGTACTATAGACGTGAAAATGGGCATGTGATGGGCATGTGGTTGGGAGGCAGACTTGTGGAGATCTGAAACAAAATTAACACAAATGAGTAAGAAGTAAGTTGTAAGTGATGGTGAAAAGGAGGTGATTAAGGGGACACCCAGTTTTCTGGTTTGAACAAGCGTATGGACCACGATGCCTTTAATGAGCTGGTGAATCAGAAGGATGTGGCTTGCAAGGGTGTGTACATGGCTGATGATAGAGGAAGGCAGAGGTAAAGAGTTCACCTTTAATTAATTAATTAATTAATTGTTTATTTATTTCTTGAGACAGAGTCTCAATCTTCTGCCCAGGCTGGAGTGCAGTGGTATGAGCTCAGCTCACTGCAACCTCCACCTCCTGGGTTCAAGCAATTCTCAGTGCCTCAGCCTCCTGAGTAGCTGGGACTACAGGCATGTGCCAATAAGCCTGGCTAATTTTTGTATTTTTAGTAGAGACAGGGTTTCACTGCGTTGGCCAGGCTGGTCTCGAACTCCTTACCTCAAGTGATCCCCCTGCCTCGGGCTCCCAAAGTGCTGGGATTATAGGCGTGAGCCAGCACACCTGGCCAAGAGTTCACGTTTAGATGTGTTGAGTCAAAGGTAAATGAACAAAAAGAAAAGAAGTAAATAGGCATGTGGATTGCTCTTTCCAAAAATATACCTGTGAAGGGAAGAGCTTGTGAGATTGTAGATATGTTTATGTAGGTCAGGGAAAGACTTCTGAGGCTTTTGTATATGGTAGCCTCCATATCTCTGAGCAACTGGAAAAGATGTCATTTTCTGAGAGGCAGGGGAATAATGAATAAATGTGATGAGTTGTGTGACTAAGTTTAGAATAGCTATATCATACGAGAAAAGGCTCATTTCAGATGCAAGGAAACATGGTTTGGTTAGAGACTATAAATGTGGAAGGACACCTGTGAGATTCCCTTCAGTTGGCCCCAGAAACCAAGGTGTTAGCCAGGCTTCTTGGAGGCTGGGAGGGAGCTGACTGCTTCTTCTTTCAAGTTCCCAGTGTATTTAGGCATGCCAGAGTGCCAAGAGGTTCTAAAACACGGTGTTTCAAATGTTTACACTTAAGAAATCCATACTTTTAACATGGGGTAATCACGAAGCAAAATAATTGTGATATTTACCAAATAATTATAGAATTTACTTAAACTGGCTGGGTGCTGTGGCTCACGCCTGTAATCCCAGCACTTTGGGAGGCTGAGGTGAAAAAATCACAAGGTCAAGAGATCGAGACCATCCTGGCCAACATGGTGACACCCTGTCTCTACTAAAAATTCAAAAATTAGCTGGGTGTGGTGGCGAGTGCCTGCAGTCCAATCTACTTGGGAGGCTGAGACAGGAGAATCTCTTGAACCCAGGAGGCAGAGGTTGCAGTGAGCCGAGTTGCACCACTGCACTCCAGCCTGGCAAGGGAGCGAGACTCCGTCTCAAACAAACAAAAAAATGAATTTATTTAAACTATTAATTTATAATGCATTACAAACAGTGTCATTTGGTAATGAGGCAAAGTTTAAAGTTCTACAAAGAATGCCTCCTTGTGGGCTGGGCGCGGTGGCTTATGCCTGTAATCCCAGCACTTTGGGAGGCCGAGGTGGACGGGTCACCTCAGGTTGGCAGTTTGAGATCATCCTGACCAACGTGGAGAAACCCTGTCTCTATTAAAAATACAAAAAATTAGCCGGGCATGGTGGCGCATGCTTGTAATCCCAGCTACTTGGGAGACTGAAGCAGGAGATTGCTTGAACCTGGGAGGCGGAGGTTGCAGTCAGCCGAGATCATGCCATTGCACTCCAGCCTGGGCAACAAGAGCAAAACTCCCGTCTCAAAAAAAAAAAAAGCCTCCTTGTAACTGTGTTAGTTTAGGCATATCTTTGGGATGCTAGTGTAACCTTATTTAGACAAATTGTCACAAGCTTTGATTGAAGCTTCCTATGAATGTAGGGCCAGGGCCCCATAAGCTTAGATGTTGGAATAAAACACAGATAACTGGATTAAAACAGTTGAACAGATTCAATTCATTAAATACAAGAGAGAATGGGATTGAGAACATAGATAATTGTGAGAAGTTTATTTATTATTATTATTATTATTACTGTTTTTTGAGGTGGAGTTTCCCTCTTTTGCTCAGGCTGCAGTCCAATGGCACAATCTCAGCTCACTGTGACTTCTGCCTCCTGGATTCGGTAATTCTCCTGCCTCAGCCTAACTCGTAGCTGGGATTATAAGCATGTGCCAACATGCCCAGCTAAGTTTTGTATTTTTAGTAGAGACAGGGTTTGGCCATGTTGGCCAGGCTGGTCTTGAACTCCTGACCCCAGATCATCCACCCACCTTGGCCTCCCAAAGTGCTGGGATTATAGGCATAAGCCACCAAGCCCAACATGAGAAGTTTAAACAATGAATTATGATTTTCAAACTGAAGTGGCAAGGATGTTGTCTTAGTCTGTTTGTGCTGCTATAACAAAATACCATAGACTGGATAATTTATAAATACTAGATATTATTTCTCACAGTTCTGGATGTTGAGAAGTCCAAGATCAAGGCAGCAGCAGGTGTGCTGTCTGGTGACAGCTGCTTTCTGCTTCCAAGATGGTGCTTTGTTGCTGCATCCTCTGAAAGGGATGAAAGCTGTGTCCTCACACAACAGACAGATGAAAGGGCAAAACAACTGAATGCTACGTGAAGCCTCTGGTATAAAATTCTTAATCCCATTCAGGAGGGAGGAACCCTTATGACCTAATCACCGCCTAAAAGCCACACTTCTTTAATACTGATGCATTGGAGACGTTTCGACACGAATTTTGGAGAGACACAAACATCCAAACCATAACATAAATTTAAAAAGAAGGGAGTAATAGGTTGCAGAAAAGGGAGAGGTTAAGGATAAATGAGGTGTAAGTAATGAAATGAGAGAACCAGATGATTATTAAGAATATGGTGTACCATAGTTTGATTTCACTACTGGAGTATTTCTGGATGATGACAGAGTACAGACGTAGGGGCAAGTGGCTACAGTGAAGTAGAGATGAGGGTCCATTGTAGTTGAGAGGTCAAGTAATTGGAAGACAAGTGTTTTGAGATAGTGATCTACATGGACACTGAAAATGGTCCAGGATAAGGGTGGATCTTTGTATGAAGAAGGTGACTCCCTATTTTAAGATGCTGTCAACTGATAATTGCTCTGCAAAATGGCCAGAAGAGGAAGGGAATAGACAAAGGATTGAATATGTTATCTTTTTTCTTCTTTCTTTCTTTAATAATTTTTTTTTTTTAAGACGGGGTTTCACCATGTTGGTCAGGCTGGTCTTGAAGTCCCAACCTCAGGTGATCCACCCACCTTGGCCTCCAAAGTGCTTGGATTACAGGTGTGAGCCACCACGCCCAGCCAGAATATGTTATCTTTATCCCCTACCACCCTGTGACTGAAATTGTATAAACGAGGAGTAGGAGGAGTAGTAAGTTACAAAATTGTGGTTGATGATACAGAACATAGTCACTCCAAAGAGCCTTTCACCCCACTTATCAAAGTAATTTTGTCCTCAGTTTAATGGCAGGTGAAACAATATTAAACAAAGCAGCCTCTGCTATATCTTAAGCCCTTTAGTTAGTGTTCATAGTAGTAAATGCTCTAGTAAAGGGACAGCATCCATTTCAATCCCAGGCTTTCAGTCACTTTGATTCTTTTTTTGAGACAGGGTCTTGCTGTGTTACCCAGGCTGAAGTGCAGTGGTGTGATCTCAGCTCACTGCAACCTCCATCTCCTGGGTTCAAGTGATTCTCATGCCTCCGCTGCCTGAGTAGCTGGGACTCCAGGCACATGCCAGCACACCTGGCTAATTTTTGTGTTTTTTATAGAGACAAGGTTTCACCATTTTGGCTAGACTGGTCTCGAACTCCTGATCTCACGTGATCTGCTTGCCTTGGCCTCCCAAAGTGCTGGGACTACAGGCATGAACCACCACGTCCAGCCCACTTTGGTTCCTAAAGTTTTCTTTCAGGTAAAGTTTTTAATGCATAGTTTCTGCCTAAAGGTTTTGTTTGTGTGGACTGATTATTGCATATGAGAGGAAGGGACTGCCAAAAGGGTCCCTAAGGCTGTGCTTAGAAAGAGAGGGCTGCTGCAAGGAGAGGCTATGTCACTATCTGTGAAGTAATCTGTGAACACGGGACAACAATGACAACTGACACTGATGCAGAACTCACTGCATGTCCCAAACTGGGCTAAGTACTTTATATCCATTGACTCATTTAATGCCTCAACAACTATGAGGTAGGTGTTATTACCCCTGATGCTAATATTAAAGAACAGGAATTAAGTAACTTGTCCTAAATCTCACAGCTCGTAAATGGCAGAACTGGGACCTGAACTCAAAACTCTGTAACTCCAGAACCTAGAGGTTTGTCGTTAAATGCACTTGACATTTGGAGGTGGGAACAAATCCAAGAAGCAGTCATCGGTGTCATTTACACTGATCCCTTTTTTTCAGACAGGAAACTGGGGGTTCAGAGTAGTTGATTGGAATCTTCTGTTAGAATTTTGACTGTCTGAAACCTGCTACCCTGGCCCAGCCCAACCACACCAGGTGATACGGATCTTTCAGAATTCTGCTGGGCATGTTCTGGCTGGAGGAAGAGATTATCTTTTTGCTCACGGACTTTTTCTTTGCTTAATCCTATTTATACCTCTTTCACCAGCATTGCAGACAAATCATTAAAACAAGAAAGTCACATTTCCTTAGAATGGGCTAGTGCATTTAAATTTAGACTGATGTTGCACAATCCTATGAGTATACTAAAAAAAAAATTCAATTGCTTAAATATACAAATATGTACAAATATTACTTAACATTGTATGGTATATGAATTATATCTCAATAAAGATGCTTTAAAAAAACCCCCGAGAGTATGACTTAAAACACACATTTCCATTGTTTTTGAGTGGTTTCCAATGAGCTTCTTGCACATCAGGTGCCCGTGGTGACCTCTTTGCCCATTCATTTCTTACTCAGTCCACATTCACAGAGTCCACCGTTGGGCCAGGCACAGGGATAGCAGGGGTAGGACCCAGCTCCCAGAGGATGAAAGACAGGTTCAGAGGAATGAATGCTTGTACCTGAAGAAACACTGATTTTTTGGGTTGAGGCTTTCAGTGACTATGCTGCAAATTCGAGAACTAAAGTTGATGTGATTTCAGTATTTAGAGAACGCAGTGTGTTTCTTTTAGTAAGTTACACTGAGTCACAGACCCAGTCTGAAAGCTTCAATTTCAGTAACCGTTTATCCCTTTCAAGTGAGTTTTTGCATACTAAGAGATAAGTGAAACAAAATTACAAAATAAAGTTAATGCTGAAAAAAAAAAAGGACCTTTATTAACATTAGCGCCGGCTCACAGTATCTATTTTAACTCCAAGCTATGCTCCCGGCTTTAAGCCTGCACTGGCGCTCCGCTTGGTCGAGCCGGGGTAACGCGTGGAGGAGGTGGGTTCGCACATCTCTCTCCACTTCTTTCGGCCTTGGCCCTTTCACAGGTCCAGGCGAGCTGGAAGCGCCTTTCCCGAGCCCGGGCGGGGAAGGGGGTCGAGCAGGGCGGAAGGACTTCCTGCGGCCAAGGGCGGCCGCCTTCTCCGCAGAGCGTACAGTTCGGACCCAGATTGGACTCAGCGTTTGTGGTTCGCGGTGCGGAACACAGGGCACGCTCCGGGCCCCTGACCGGCAGAGCGCGGGCGGAGGGCGGACCGGGCCCAGGCGAGCGGGTCACGTGCGGCCGGGAGCGGCGCCGCGGGCCGGGAGTGTGCAGGAATGTAGCAACTTGCAGCGAAAAGTTTCCCTGCGCGGCCGCCTGGGCCGCGGTGCGGGCGGGCGCGCAGAGGAAGGAAGAGCCGGGAGGCGGGGCCGCGGCGGCGCGGGCGGGCGCTTCTCCCAACTTTAGTTTTGGCGTCTGAGGCGAGTTTCTGTCTCAGTCGGGCGCAGCCGCCGCCAGGGAAAAGAAAGGGAGGAAGGAAGGAACAAGAAAAGGAAATAAAAGAGAAAGGGGGAGGAAGGGAAAGGCAACCAGCCGTCCGGCCTCGGTCAAGGGAGTTGGAGGGAAAAAGTTCTCAGGCGCCGCAGGTCCGAGTCCCTCGCAGCCCCTCCCGAGGCGCAGCCGCCGGACCAGTGGAGCCGGGGCGCAGGGCGGGGGCGGAGGCGCCGGGGCGGGGGATGCGGGGCCGCCGCGCAGCCCCCCGGCCCTGAGAGCGAGGAGAGCGCCGCTCCCGCCGCCCAGCCCGCAGCCCTCGCCGTTTTTCCACCTCTGCCTGTGGAACCGGGGCGTCCGGGCGGAGCCCTCGTTCGCCTGGTCAGGGGGTGCGCTTCGGGGGAGGCAGAAGCCATGGATCCCGGACAGCAGCCGCCGCCTCAAGCGGCCCCCCAGGGCCAAGGGCAGCCGCCTGCGCAGCCTCCTCAAGGGCAGGGCCCGCCGTCCGGACCCGGGCAGCCGACACCCACGGCGACCCAGGCGGCGCCACAGGCACCCCCCGCCGGGCATCAGATCGTGCACGTCCGCGGGGACTCGGAGACCGACCTGGAGGCGCTCTTCAACGCCGTCATGAACCCCAAGACGGCCAACGTGCCCCAGACCGTGCCCATGAGGCTCCGGAAGCTGCCCGACTCCTTCTTCAAGCCGCCCGAGCCCAAATCCCACTCCCGACAGGTAACCTCGCCGCCCCTCTCCCCGCTTCCCCGTCGGGCGGGCCCCAGGCCGGGGGGCGCTCGGGAGTCGCGGCCGCCAGCTCTGGCCAGGGGAGGGGGGTTGCGGGAGGTCTGGGGTGGGGGTCTCGCGGCGAAGTGGAGGAACTGGAGGCGTCTGCTCGGCCGCGGTGACCTGCTCCCTACTCCTCCCAGAGTCCGGGGCTGAGATTTGTTTTTCCCTTCTGAGTTTCTCTCTGCGGTTGCAGCCCCGGGGGGGCGTGCTTTCCTTCCTCCTTCCTTTCTTTCTTCCCGGGGTTCCCGGGAGGTTGGCGGGAGTGGGGATGGGGGGTGTGGGGAGGAAGGAAGGGGGTGGGGAGAGCCGGGTGGGGAGAGCCGGGCCTGGGCCGCGGTGGGCTTGCACAATGCGCGCGCCTCCGCGCGCTCCGCAACTTCGCTCCCGCCGGGGCCTGGCCGGGCCGGGTCGGGAAAGGGGGAGGGGGGCCTCTGGCATTTGTGTGTGGGTGAGTTGCCAGCGGCGGCCGAGTTTGTGAAGTTGAGCCCTGGGCCCCTTTCCTTTGGGGCCTCTCGGTCCACTTCAGTCTCCTGGGGAGTCAAATAATTGTTCTCTTGTTTTCCAATGTTGATTAGGGGTGGGGGTTGAACCGGTCCATTTAGTTTTTTGCTCGCTCTTTCCCTCCCCCTCCCGTTTCCCCTCCCCCTCCCGTAAGCATTTATTTTCCTCGCGGCTCAAGCGCTTTCAGAATACAGGTCTCGAGCTTCCCCTGCCCAGACTTTCCTGGAAGTTGTTTATGGAGTTCTTTCACCCCTGCGCTTCCCTTGTGTCTTGGAACTTGGGCCGGCTCGCTCTTATCAAACTTAGTAGGTTGCGTGTTGGTTTCCCAATTGTAGACTATTATTTACAGTCGGCTGAAACGCTTTTGAATTAGCCACATCTGTACGTTGCGCAGGAACTGAGTTGCGCTTTACTGTACCGACGTTTTAACACAAGCCTTTGATAATACACTGCAGGTTGACCCATAGGCCAAGTCCTGCCTAGTTCAACTGTGATTAAAAGTTAATGTTTGGGAAGCGATGACTAATTCTGGAATCGCCATTGCTTTATAATTGTTATTGCGGATATGAACATGGCTGCTTTTCCACATACACAACGTTCGATTATTTTGCCAACTTGATTCAGCATAGAAGTGAAACTATTTATAATGAAA
This sequence comes from Cacajao melanocephalus, assembly GCA_963573385.1. Classification (NCBI taxonomy): domain Eukaryota; kingdom Metazoa; phylum Chordata; class Mammalia; order Primates; family Pitheciidae; genus Cacajao; species Cacajao melanocephalus. The sequence goes on along the minus strand of CAUYLG010046658.1, from coordinate 9,321 downwards.
GTGTTAGCATTCCGATAGGTCTCAGTGGATTTGTTTAGGGTTCTTTTTCTTCCCTTCTTTTTTTTTTTTTTTTTTTTTTTTTTAAAGAACTTGCTTCAGGCTATACTTCAGCATAGGAACTTTGCCCAAAAGTTAATAGGTTTTCCAAATACTGCAATGTAGTTAGCCGACTCGGGCTGTAACTTGAGTGGAAGGAAGAGTTACCGCCCCCACTCCCATTCCCTCTCCTATTTGCAGGCCTGTTGTATATTCTCCTTTTGGAGACGAAGGGGTTTTGGAACTCAGAAAAGCTCACTTAACCTGATGACAAAAACCCGGGTTAAGGAGGAGGAAGGAAAAACAATTTAGCTGCTTGCCTAAACACTTCAATTTGTTAGAAGTAGACTTAGGTGTGCTTTTTTCTCATACCCCTGAAAGTGGGTTTATGGACTCATTATGGGTAAATGTATGTTGGCATGCACCCTACAGACTACACAGTGTGTTTTCAAAGTATAATACACATAGATTGGATTCCCCATTTTGTGGCATCTATCAGCCACAAAGAATCATAACTGTAAAGTGTGCTTTTTCTTATAGTAATTTTCACATGAATTTCTATCCGGTTCTAAAATTCATAGATTATTATAGTTTTATTTGTTTTTAATAAGTTTTTAAGTATTGTGCATCTGTAAATTCGACTTTTATTTCTGCTAATGATTTCCTAAATCACACTTATTGTGATGGGAAACAAACAAAAGTACATCACTTTAAGGAATGGATATGACTCTACTAAGTCCTTCCAGTTTCCTACCTTTGTGAATCTAGGAAATTCTTAACTTTTTGATAATCAAACTCTAATTCTAATTTAAAAAATTTAAACTATGCAAGATTAGGAATAGTACAAATCTAGGTTGTAAATACTATTGTTCACAAACTGGTGACTAAGTTCTTTTATATACATCCATTTTTCCATCATGAAAACTATTTTACAAACGAGAAAACAGGCATATGGAAGTTAAGGTATTTGTTCAGTGTCACACTAGCCAACTTGGACTGGAACTCAGATCTTTGGGGTCTGAGTGCAGAATTTTTTCTGCTTGTATAGAGTTGTGGATGTGTGTCAGTTCTTAAGTTACAATTGGACTCATAACATGTTTTCTACATACAAAGATATAGTTTTTTTTTCATCTTGTTCATTGTAGATGGCTTTTAAGAACATTTGGGCAGTTCAGATTTGTCGATTTCATTAAAAATTGTGTAATTTGTTATGATTTCTTTATTGATGGCATTTTATGATGGGAAAAAATGACAGGGGTTTATTTTTTCTTGGGCTTGACCTAGAAAAAAAAATTAATTACTTAAAACCTGGTAAAACATGCATATTATTTGTGTTGTGTTTATGCTTAGAATATTTTAGGACTTGGAAAAGCACCCATATTGCATTGACCTTTTAAAAATTAGGTTTTAAAATTCACTATTATTTTTGGAATGTTTTATTCATTTCAGTACTAGTTGCCCTTACATGTCTAGTGTATAGTAGGTGGAAATTCATTAGATGGACTACTCATCAATAAAATTACAAATATTTATAAATTTTATATTAAAATTATATATTAAGAGTATAAGGCCGGGCGCGGTGGCTCACGCCTGTAGTCCTAGCACTTTGGGAGGCCGAGGTGGGTGGATCACCTGAGGTCAGGAGTTCATGACCAGCCTGGCCAACATGGTGAAACCCCATCTTTAAAAAAAAAATTAAATTTAAAAAAAAAAAAAAAAAGAGGGCTGGGCTTGGTGGCTCACACCTGTAATCCAAGCACTTTGGAGGCCAAGGCGGGTGGATCACCTGAGGTTGGGAGTTCAAGACCAGCCTGACCAACATGGTGAAACCACTTCTTAAAAAAAAAAAAAAAGTATCCATTTGAAAACCTGTGCTCTCTGGTGTCAAATATTAAATGTTGAAGTTTTCCTTTGGTTCTTAGATATTTGGCTGCAATTAAGCACTGAATGGGAAACTTTAAGGGACTCTCAAAAAACTTTTTTTTTTTATTTAAATTTTTCATGTTAATATTCCTAATAGGCCAGTACTGATGCAGGCACTGCAGGAGCCCTGACTCCACAGCATGTTCGAGCTCATTCCTCTCCAGCTTCTCTGCAGTTGGGAGCTGTTTCTCCTGGGACACTGACCCCCACTGGAGTAGTGTCTGGCCCAGCAGCTACCCCCACAGCGCAGCATCTTCGACAGTCTTCTTTTGAGATACCTGATGATGTACCTCTGCCAGCAGGTTGGGAGATGGCGAAGACATCTTCTGGTCAAAGATACTTCTTAAAGTAAGTGAAAATAATGGTGGGAGACAATTATCTAAGAAAAATATGTCTTGGAAAACATAGTAAAGCAGTGTCAAGATATAGAATATTACTCGTTTTTATGTTTTACTTAATATTTATGTTAAGCTCTGTGGCTCTGTTAAATCTTCCATATATGGTTTTTAGTTTGGTATGACCTAAATATGTTTGTTAGCATGGATAATATTTTGAAAGCTTTATTGAGTCTTGGTTCTGAGCCTCTCTATAATCTTTTCTTTTGTGAAGGTTTAGTTTTTCTCATTTTGAGCTTATGCCAAACTCCTGTTAATTAGCCTAGCACAAAATAGAAAGAATACCATGAACATTTTCAAATTCTGGGAATTAAAGGACTAGCAGCACCTTATGGAATATGTATGGTGCTACTTGTATGGTTTTAAATAAATATTTTATTGGTAGAAAACTACAAAATAAGTAGGGCTTTTTGGGGAGTCTGATTTTACAGTATTTAAAATTATGAAATGATAAGCACTTCAACTGAAGCTTGATGTAACTTACCAATTTTTCCCCCAAAAATGTAATGGGAAATACAGATTTTTAGGTTTTGTATGCAGTCACTCAAACTTCTTTCAAGCTAGTAGGTCTTCAAAACAGAAACCCTCTTCTCTGGGAAAACAGAAACATGACCATTGGGTTGTTTATTTTTCATCAGTCTTTTTGTCTTTAACAAAATGGCAAAATTGCACTAGGCTGAAAAGACCAAAATCGAATTTTCTCTCCTCTAATTTTGAAATTACAGGTAGGACCTCAACTTTTTTCTGGCTTGTTTGGATCAAGTATATACAAAATGTTGACTAAAACTATTACAGATGGAAATTGATGTCTTTAAAAATGCTCATTTAATAGTGTTTAATCAGGTTGAGATAATAAAGTGAAAAACAGTATAAGTTTTGGTTCAGTCTTGATAGTCTTCTCCTAAAGCAAATGTAACATTTATTTATTATATCAGATAATATCATTAATGGTGTTTTGTTGTGTGAATCCTAATATGTGTTTTATAGTGATTGTCTTCCAGGGTGGGTTGCTACTTTGTAATGTAAGACAGAAAGTTTTGTGACAAACTTATAGAAGAGCAGAGGGAAAGGTTTGATCATGAAAAAGTTTGTACAGTTTTTTTGCCCCCTATACTGCAACTTTTTCTTTTCCTTTTTTTAAAATTCATTTTCTGGTGTCCTGATCTCCATTTCAAAGGATCAAATTTCAACCAGAACAGTAAAGGGCCTGAGACTGGAAAGTACACACAAGTCTGGCAAACTCATCTGCATGAGCAAGATCATTTGTTCTCAAGCAGACATCCAAAGTAAATGATTGAAAGAGCTGCTAGCTGTGAAGGATGTGTCTTGAAGGGGAAGGGAGTGGAAACAAACCAGGTTGTTAGGAAGAAAAAGAAAGGCTGCACTTTTTTGAACCTCTCCCTGCTGGGTCACATGCTGACCTGGGGAGGTTTTTTAAACAGCTTAATAGCTGCTTGCCTTCTTTCTTTGGTTGATGCTGTGGCTAAAAGTATAAGGTTAAAAAGCAACATTTATGCTCTTCTTCTTAGCTCTTTGTATCTTGTAATAATTGCTTGTAGGTGATACCTGCCTACAATTTCCTTGTTTTGAATGAATGATCTTTTTTTGAGCTGAAATAAATATTGTAGATACAGTTGGGCTTCCGTATATGTAGGTTCAGCTTTCATGGATTCAACCAACCTCTGATTGAAAATATTCAGACAAAAATTACATCTGTAGGGAGTAACGTATGAACTTTTTTCCTTGTCGTTATTTCCTAAAAAGTGTAACAACTATTTATATAGCATTTACATTGTATTAAGTATTATATGGAATCTAGAAGTGATATAAAGCATATGGGAGAATATATATAGGTTATATGCAAATATTATACCACTTTATATGAAATACCAGAGCATCTGTGGATTTTCGTACACGTAGGAGGTCCTGGAACCAATCCTCCACAGATGCTGAGGAATGACTATTCATTTTTCAAAGTTTCCAATGATTCTTCCTTTGTGGTACAAAGGTATTGATAAATAAATGGATTAATGAAGGGTATATGCCCTCCGCCCCCGGTCACCTCATTCACCCCCATCACCTATGGGCCTGTAAGTAAATTTTAAATTATGTTATATGAGAAAAGGTTGCAAGGGTAAAGAGATACTTACCTGGAAAAGAAAAAACTGTGAGGAGGAGAGGTAAGACATGATTGTTGTTTCAGCGTTTATGGGGAACTTTCCTGTGGAAGTAAGATTCGTCCTAGGAATTTTCTCATATAAAACTTTTAAGAACTAGAAGAGTTTTCTTGGACAGGTAAATCTTGCTCAATAAATGCACGTAAAATCATGGTTAGTTAGTATCTGTCAGGGATTCTACGGGAGGCCCATAAACATTGGATGGGGAAGATGAATGCTGTGGGCTTAAAAAATTTTACATTATGTATGTGCTTTATGAACAAAATGCAATTTGGAGAAATATTATGAAATAAGATTATTTCACCTTCTTCAGTTAGCTACTTCCATGATTTTAAGGGCTGTACAGTTGTTATAACTTCTTTTTGTGTACTTAACAGATAAATGAGATTAATACCCTAACCATGAGTCAAAGATGATGATAAACTAAGCTTTTGGTGCCAAGTTTCTATTGTCAAAGTTCATTTTTATCCTAGTTTTGATGTTTTAAAATAGGGCTGTCTTTGTAATCTATATACTTTTATATCTAAAGAAGAGTGTTGTTGTCAACCTGATGTAGAATAAGATTAAAATTAGTTGCATTTTATACTTATTTCCACAGGGAAACGTTTCATTTAAATGCGTCGTTTTAGGTATTTGTTGGAACTGATTTTAAGTTACAAAGTCTATAACTTATTGAGATTTATATTTGGCATCAAGAACTCTGACCATAAATGATCCAAACAGGCAAGGTGATGTAATTTGAGAAAAAACTTAAAAATGTTGACTTCAGAAACAACCAGTTGTTGCCTTGTGACCATAGATGATTGAGTTTTTGAAGTCAGTTGGCCTATCCTCTAGTTTCCAGGCAGCATGATTATTGAAAGATTATAAGCAGCCAATCATTGGTTGTTTTAAAGCCCTTCTTAGGTCAGTGAGATCTTCTGGAGAAGACTTGTACCTTATTTTGGCAAGTGATATGATGGAAGTATGGTGCTAGCTACATTTATCAATGGCATGTTTTCAAGCTCTGGGACGAATGTGAAGTCTGTAAACAAGGCTTAGCCGTATAATATTCTGTGTTTACTATTCAAAACTAATTTCTTTACCATTGCATTGAGCTTTCATTTCAAAAGAATTCATTCTCTTTATGACTCTGAGAGTTACTACCTTCTTCAGCTGTCTTATGGTTTTCCTACAGGAAATAGTTCTTCAAGTAGTTGGTCAACAACTTCCTATTTCTTTATAAGCTGCTGAATAACTTCCTGAATTAGTATTCTATAATATCTCTGGTTTCAAGGAGTGTTTTTACTTCCAGGTTTATTCTGTTGACTCTGATACCTTGTAACTGTTAATAATGTTCAAAGACATGTTTTCTAATATGTAATGTACCATGTAGTACCTTATAATTTGATTTAAGGGATCTGGATCGATGATTTTCAAAGTTTTTACATTTGCATTGTTTTAATAACGTTCAAATAATTTTTAAAGGATAGTTTTGTTTCATTTCCATTGTTTATCATTTTCTGAATAACTGGCCACAATGTTTTTAGTCTGTGAAGATTCAAGGTTTTTGTGGCTGAGATTTCATTAAGTTATATTGAGTATCTTGGTATACAATTTTAAAAGGATTTTTTTTCAGAAGTTTTTGATATTGTGTGGCATACAACTTATCCATATTCCAACATTAATTTGCCTTATAGATGTAATTGATCGCTATACATAGGCTGATTCTTTTTCTTTTTCTTTCTTCTTTTTTTTTTTTTTGAGATACAGAATCTTGTGCTGTTGCCCAGGCTAGAGTGCAGTGGCACAATCTGAACTCACTGCAGTCTCTGTCTCTTGTGTTCATGCCATTTTCCTGCCCTGTCTCTACTAAAAATAAAAAATTTAACCAGGTGTGGTGGCACACAGCTGTAGTCCCAGCTACTCAGGAGGCTGAGACAGGGGTTGCAGTGAGTTGAGATCTTGCCTCTGCACACTAGCCTGGCCAACAGAGCCAGACTCTGTCTCAAAAAAAAAAAACTGAACATAATACAGTGTATGTTGTTACTATAATAAAGATTAGATATTTTAAAAAGGAAGTTTTATAAAGAATAAGGCTATGCTGTTTTTTTCTGTATCAAGTATAACCGAAATGGTTTCCCTTTAAAAATGAAAAGCTTGTAATTTTGCCATTAAATGTTAAGTTGCACACGTGCACATGTATACACAAAACAAAAACAACAGTTCAAATTGCAAACACAAAGTATTTCCCCATTTGAGAGAAGGCCAGTCTCTGCGTGTTTGTCTTGCTTTTGAGGCTGAGTAGAGAGAGAAGATGAAAGTACGCCCTCAGCCCTGGGGGGTGGGGCAGAGCTTACTTCTGCTCAGTGGGTGGGCATCCCAGGGAAGAATGGCACACAGTGCCACAGTAATTTGGGGAGAAAACCCTGGAGGAACTGTATTCACCAGTGGCAGAAGAAAAACAGTTGGATGATAGTAGATGTGACAGAGTAAATAGAACGTAGAGATTAACATGTTCCTTGGGAAAAATAATGGAATATTTTTAGTGTGACCTAAGAAAGAAGTTCACTAGAACTGCAGAGACTATGTATAGCGATCAGTTGCATCTAACTTCTAGTGAACTGCTTTCTAGAACTAAGAAATAACTCGACAAGTTTAAATGTAGCAGACTCAGTTGACTGCAAGATGGTAGACTAATTTTCTTTTTAAAATCACATTAAAAAATAACCTTTCCTAAAGCTCTATGTTAGCCATTTAAAAAACCAAAACATCTTGGTAGCATTTGAGTAGTTGAAACTTGAAAAAAAAACAACAAAAAACCCAGGTTTTCACAACCCTAAGATCAGTCCTCTTTAGTTGTGTAGAGAATATTTTACTTTGCAATTAGAAAAATAATGTGAATTCACAGCTTAAAATACTCATGCTCTCACAACTCTGCATTGCCTTGTACCTTAAGGCTTTGAGGAGAGGTAAACTCTAAACATTTTTGTTGCCAAAACATATTGGAATTTAGGCTTGGGACAAATCAAAGTGAAGTCATTTTAAAAAATCTGTTGCTAAGATTTAAGATTATTCAAACTTAATTTGCTACCCTCTGTGATAGCATAATTTAGCCATTAATTGTGGCTTGAAAGTTTTTAATAATAGCTGAGTAGCATTGTATAAAGGGAGGTCTTAAAGAGCTGTGTGGTTCTATAACTGTGGTTACTAAGTGATGCACTTCTTAACAAAAAGGGCTTCTGATTCTAGGATTAATCAGAACTTCAAGCCATGAAAGGGACATTGCTATTTCTATGAAGAAGAATCGCTTCATGGTTCTGGTTGCTCAAGTGCTGTAGCACCAAGTTTCCTGGAAACAAGTACTGCCACCATGGAAGCACTTTTATTTACGTAGGGCTTGACCCCTTCTAAATGCAAACAAAGAAGTTGAGTTTAAATCACAGTAGTCCTCCCCAACCCCCTTAATATTCTGGACAAGGAAAATGGTCAGTATTTAATCCTCATTTTGCTCCTAGCATGTGAAGAATCATAATTTTTAACACTCCAAGTGAGTCTGTTGTTTCTTTGAATGATGTTGCAAATTAATAAAATAATGCAAATGGCAGTATCTGTTACTGGGGTTTTCTTCCATCAAGTATTTCCAATGTTTTATTTGTGGTTAGTGCCATTCCTTCATTTGCCATCACTTTGTGTCTCTGTCTCTTTATGGGATGTTAGTCACTTGACTATCAAATTCTTCAGCAGGATTCTCAATTGGGGATGGGCGAGGGGACATTTTATTAAAAGCTCCTTCCTTTCTCTTCTTGCAATTGCTTATCTAACCTAAAGGGAGGAGGATTTTTTTTGTGTTTAAAGTAAGGTCTTTATTTGGCCAGTTAAGTATGTTTAGAGAGTTGATACTTGCATGAAAATTGCTGCAGATCTGATTTGAGATTTGGGGTAAAGGTAGTGTTTGTTAAAATGCTGCTATATGCGTTGACAAAATTGAATGTAGTATAGAAAGTTGCTTGAAATTCAACTTCTTTTATATCCTGAAGTGACTGTAATATGGAGCAGGCTTTTGGGATAAAAAGCACACCCTACCACCTAGGAGGTGAAGCAAGATAGGGATTTTTTTTTCCTGTATAAGGCATGGATGTGGGGGTTCTTTTGTTTTATATTTATAAAAACAGTCCTCCCTCTTATTCCTTCATGAACAGTAGTCCCTCCCCACCGTCCGTGGTTTTACTTTCCAAAGTTTCAGTTAGTTGCCATCAACTATGGCATAAAAATATTAAAATGGAGAATTCCAGAAATAATTCATGGCCAGGCGTGTTACTTAACATCTGTAATCCCAGCACTTTGAGAGGCTGAGGATGGGAATATCACTTGAGCCCAGGAGTTCAAGACCAGCCTGAGCAACATAGCAAGATCTCCTCTCTACTAAAAATACAACAAATTAGCCAAGCATGGTGGCACCTGCCTGTAGTCCTAGCTACTCGGGAGGCTGAAGTGGGAGAATCACCAGAGCCTAGGAAGTTGAGGCTGCAGTGATTGTGCCACTGAAGTCCATCCCAGCCTGGGCTTCAGGAGTGAGACCTTCTCTCAAAAAAAGCCAAAAACAAAAAACCAGCTTATAAGTTTTAAATAGCAGTGTTCTGAGTAGCGTGATGCAATCCTGCAATCTCGTGCTGTCCAGTCTGGCATGTGAGTACTCTCTTTGGCCATTGCATCCACACTGTCTACGCTACCTCCCACCCCACCAATTCATCATTCACTTAGTAGCCACCTCAGTTGTCAGATCCCAAAACCGTAGTGTATATAGGATA